>JAOYMO020166976.1:0-33458 GCA_025802455.2 Iodosphaeria phyllophila
TACCGGTTCGCACTTCCTATCCACCAAGTCCTAGAGCCATTCTGTAAAGATGGCGAACAAACGCCGGCATATCTGACTTTCACCACACATCCCATATGGAACGAACACAATGATGTCAATTTAGTGCAGTATCAAAATCCGGCATTATGCTCATTGTCTGTCTGTATCTTCAACTTGCTGTGATCATGATGCCTTCCTTGTGCAATGTCATGCCAGACCTGTCTAGCGGCTCATTGCCATCGCATTATATCTACCCACAATGTACAAGTCTCGGCGGACTGAGAATAGAACCCCCTATGATACCACGCCACGCCTGACGTGACACCATCACCACCAACCGTATTCCACTATCTTCGGAGACAAAAATGAGTGATTCAATTACATCAGCACGGCAAAAACGGCCATGCAACCTGCAATTCCTGCAGTAGACCAAGGCAAGAATCCGGCAGCCCTACCAGCCACAGGACTCTGCGACTGGGAACTGGCGGAACTCGTAGCCGCCGGGCTAGCAGCGGTATGGCTCGCATTCCGGTTCCCGTCGGCCGTGGCAAAGGTCGAGTTGACGCCGAGGTTCTTGGAGCCCGGGATGACGGCCAGGTTGGTCAGGCGGTTGCCGTTCTGGTCGTTGACGGGCAGCTTGACGTGGTAATCCGTGAGGGAGACAAATTTGCCCGATGGCTTCGGGTGGACGCCTTTCTTGATGATATCAAGGGCGCCCGACGGTGTGGGCGGAAGATCCCAAGTATCCTGGAAGCGGGCCTGGGAGAGAAGCGATTTGGAGCAGGTCTTGGGAGTGGACGTGCTGTTGGTGCTCGGAAACTTAGTGCCTTGCAGCTTGGCCATGTTGAGTTTGCTGAACTGGCTCTTGAGGGCGTTGAAACCAGGAAGCAGTTTAGAGGCACGATTTTCGTCCAAGCTGCATTCCACCAGGCCGTAGTTGTTTGGCTCCTGGGCATACTCGTACAGGACTCCGCCGCTGAAAGGGGGAATCATCTGCGGGCCGTAGATGGCGGGGACCTCAGAGAAATCCCGGGGCAACACCTCGTTGCAACCGTATTCGGAAAAGAAAACTGGTACCGCGGTGTCGTGGAATATGTTGACGAGTTCGTCGTACCCCGCACGTTCGAAGGAGCTTTCGCCGCACCAGGAGTAGCTGTTCAGGGCGAAAAGATCGCCGATGGAGCTGTCGTCGGTCTCACCCTCAATTTTACAGGTCAAGTAGTGGTACGTGTCGGGAAGAATATCGCGAACGTCAGCAGCCGAGTATCCCACGGGAATCTTGCGGCTACTTTGTTTGCTAATGTAATTTTTGATGTCGCGCGTGACTGCCCGGATATACGCAGGAGCTTCTTCGCACTGTGAAGGATTCGACATGATCTCGTTTCCGGAAAAGAAGGCCATAGTGTTGTCATAATCCTTGAAAGCCTCCACCACAGCAAAAGTGCGGTTAAGATAGGAAGCCGTGTAAGAACCCTGGGGATCGTTTCTGTCAAGAGCATCGCCCAGGCTAGGAGCGTTGACGTCGAGAATCATGTAGATGCCAGCAGCATTGAAGATGCTGGCGCAGGCATCGTGGTTCAAGTTGGGGTCCAGGTTGTACTTTGGAGAGGAGGTAAAGAGTCAGCTAAAACATCCCTTGCATGTCGTTTGGAGGGCTAGCCTTCCGAAAGAAAAAGTGAAAGAAAAAAAAAAAGAGCTGTAATTACCACTCGAATCGTGTTGATGCCCATGGATTGCATGAGAGCCGCATCTCGCATACAAACACTGGGATCGCTAAGCGGATCTTGTTTCTTCGCTGGGTCGTAGCCCGAGCTTCCACCGATCTGGTACGCTATGCCAACGATCTGGAACTCGTTCTTGGTTTCTGTGTTAACAAAACGAGAATCGATGACCTCGATCGTTGGAACGCCGGCCACTAGGGTCGCACCGAGGGTGGAAACGCTCAGTAGGGTCGAGACCTGTGTATGTCAGTGAGACTTTGCTAAACTGAGGCTCTAGACAGTTTTGTGTAGCTTGATGTGATACTTACAAGCATGACGGGCAACCAGGGTCTCCCTTTCACGATCTGTAAAACGTCTTGTCTCTTGTTTCGATGTAGAAAGTCGAAAATCGTTGATTTGAACTGTTTTCCTGGCTCGGGAAGGTAGATGCTACGTTCACTTTTTCCGAGGAATTCAACTCATGTATGGGAAAGAGCACCAAGAAAATGAAGTTAAGCCGGTAACTCCAAAAATGATCGTCGAGAAGAGAAATTTTGGAGATTGAAAAGCCAAATGTCCACCAAAGTCGAAAAGTGTGATGTGAAGCGAATGTAGAGAAGCAATCAAAATTCAAACCGTATCAAACCCGAGGCGCATGTCGAGGAAAGATCGGTACCGGTTCGTCCTTTCCTGGGAGTCGCTCGTTCCTGTTGGCCGAAGAGAAAAAAAAATCACAGAAGGCAGTGAAAGAGAAAGAAAGACTGCCGAGCGAACGAATGAAGGTGTGCTTTCTAGGTAGAAACAAAAATAAGTTATTTAAAGTAAGGTGCCTGGAATAACGTTGAAGTCATAGCACTTCGGCCTTTTAATGTGCATCCCTACCGATACCCATGGTTCATGTTTACACAACTTGCAACTTGCGACGAGTCTCATTAAACAAGCCCAGTCTCTCGGACATTGGCGGGGGCGCTTCCCTCATCGTTTATTCATGCTGTCATGAGGTAACAGATCGACCGTGAATCTTTCTTCTTCAAACAACGAGTCGTTTCTATCTCTGTCTATACACATTACTGATCCCCGAAGCGCGGCTGGACTTCGGAACACTACTGTAAAAGTTAGGTGTGTCAGAAGTCTAGCCGCATTGTAGGGGATACTACCGCATGCACATTAGAAGTTAGATAGTGATTGAGCATTTCATGAGGCACAATGAAAAGGGAGATGTATGGTTTGGTTGTTCTTTCTCTGCAAATATTCCATGTGTTATCGTATTACAGATAATCTGTGAGGCAAGACAGCAAATTCGAGGAGGAACTGCAAACGGAAATTAGGTCGCATCCTGCAAACGCGATTGGCAACTTGACATGATCCTGTCGAACAGGGGTAAAAAGCTTCCCAGATCCAAGCTGCTATTTCCAGGCATGTAACCGCAAACGATGCACACATGGTCCGAACAAGTGAGATAATCCTGTAATGGCAATCAACTGCTCCATCAACGAGGCCTGGCTAATTGCCGATCAAGAATAGCGGGCGATCACCTGCCAGTATCCGGCAAACAAGCCGTGAGCGGAGTGGTCACAGTCGTGGGGGAAATCGAGAGTGGGATTGCGTAATAGGGCACCCAGGTTTTGAGTATGTAAATAGTGCCTGCCTATCAGCACGTGTGAATCGATCAACCATTGCAACCTCTGTTCCCTTGTCAGGGTCTTGCTGGAGTAAGGAAACCCCGCTTCAAGCGCGAATGCAGTGTGCTCTCCCCTGCCTTCGCGCCGCGGGCAGACAACGAAGAATCACGCTAATTCCTGCTCCCACTGTTTCCTCAACCGCGCCTGTTTCCCTTTTTCCTCTTCATAAGAAACCCCCCCGTAACTTCGTGCAGTTTCGAGCTTATAACCGCACAATGGCACCGAGTGAGTCTTCCGCGATAACCCACCAGCCCTCCATGGACCCCAATGCGCGCCTATCTATCTCACCCCCTTGCACCAAACCCCCCGCTATATTCCCTCCTACTAACCCCCCTCCTACTCCAGCACCAACAGACAAGCGCCCCCTCGTGATCTCGGGCCCCTCAGGCGTGGGCAAAGGGACCCTCTACAACCGCCTGTTCGCATCGCACCCGGACACATTCACGCTATCAGTCTCGCACACGACGCGGGCCCCCCGCGAAGGGGAGCGCCACGGGGAGCACTATTTCTTCGTGGCGCACGAAGAGTTCGAGGCACTGGTGCGGGCGGACGGGTTCGTGGAGCATGCGCAGTTCGGCAGCAACCGCTATGGCACGAGCAAGATGACAATTGAGGAGCAGAACCGCAAGGGCAAGGTCGTTGTGCTGGATATTGAGATGGAGGTGCGTTTTTTCTCTCTGTTTTGTCCTGCTTTGCTGGGCCTAGGAAAGGGAGGAAGGGGGGGGGGAGGGCGGAATGGTGGTCGGATTCTACTGGTGGGCTGGGCTAAGCTAATCAAGAAAATCAGGGCGTCAAACAAATCAAGGCGTCTTCCGTCCCCGCGCGCTACTTGTTCATCGCCCCGCCCTCCTTCGAGACGCTCGAGCAACGCCTGCGCGGCCGGGGCACCGAGACGGAGGAGGCGATTGCCAAGAGGCTGACCCAGGCAAAGCTAGAGCTGGAATACTCGAAGACGCCTGGTGTGCATGATATTGTTATCGTCAATGATGATCTGGATCGCGCATATCAGGAATTGGAGGAGTACGTTTATGCTGCGTCTAAGGCGTGATGAGGATGGGGGGATGGTGTAGAGAAAGAAGATATTGGAGACCGGAAAGCGCTGCCGTGGGGAAGGGGGCACCTTGTGTTCGGGGATTATTTCGTGGTTGTGGGCAGGAGGAACTGTGGTTGAGGACGTCAGATCCGAGTCTCCCCTGTGGGCGAACTGGCATAAGTGGATTCGAATGTATCCCAATGACCTGGATTAAGATGCAAAAGGCAGAGGCAGACAGGTTACACGTGAGGTTGAGTGGGGCATTTAGAGGCAGAGCTACAGGCCATGACAATGTATAGAGCATTGTCTTAGATAGAGCCATAAGAACACGAAAAAGAACAAAATACACGAATCCCTATAGATCATCCTGATGATTGACCACTTGACACCAATTACAAATTCAATTAAGAACAGAACATCATCCATACATATCAAAGCACGCAGCAATACCACACCAGGCACTCATTTTCCAACACCGTTCTCAATTAATCTCAAACACTGTCTGATCTGATATGGGGGGGGAAGTGAAGCGAGCTTGGCAAAATACTACAAGGAAATAAAATAAGAAAAGTACTCTTCTGGTCCCCATGACTCCCCCCCATGGGCCACCGGCGGGGGGAGGAAAATTCTTGCTTGATCGCCGCTCTCTCCCTCCTCCTCTCGACCAGAAAGATGTCTTCATATCATATATCAGGCAGTAATGAGCACACCCAGAGAATCAGTAGCATGAGCACCTTCCTCTCATCCTCTTGCCCCAATGGGTCGTTACATCTCGCACCATATGGACATGCTGCTCTCTTTATTATCACCCCCAGACACCCGCGCGGTCTCTTCGTACCCACACTACCGCTGGCTCAACACCGTCCAAGTCTTAGGCACGTTAGGGATTCCGGAGAAAATGGGTATTTTATGCTCAAATAGCAGACGATAAGGAAATTAATTGATGAGTTAGAACCGGACAGGACGACACGAACTGGACGGTTGAGGAGTCCGCTTAGTAGCCGTTCATGGTCATGCGCTGAGAGCTTCTGCTGATCTCGCGATCGGCAGCCGGGCTAATGGGTCGACTGCCATGACCTTGTGCGCTGCTCTCCTTCAAGGCCAAAAGTTGCTTAGCACGGAAAGTCTCGTAGTGGATCTGGGATGTGGTCTCGATCAGGTCCTGGAGGTGAGTTCGGAGGAGGAAGTTGCGCAGATAGACAAATTCGCAGTGGTTTTCATCTTCGACGTTGATGACGCCCCAGCGGTTTTGACGAGCGCGGACGGGTTGACCATTCACCATGATGGACTTCTCCGAGCCGACGACAGCGAATGGCACCAAGCTCTGATGGGAGTTAGTTGATCATGTTGCACCGAGTAACCAATCAAACACAACCAATGAAACTTGTACTATATACCTTGATCTTAGTGTTGATGGCGCGTTCCTCTTCGTCTAGCTCCTCGTTATCATAAGGATACATCTTGAGGTTGTGGAAGGCAAACTCCTCCTTGATACGCTCCTTGAAAGCCTGGCGCTCCTCTAGCGTGAGGGAGTCGGCCTTGGCAATGACGGGCACAACATTAACAACATCTGAGAGCTTCTTCAACACAACGATGTCAATGGGCTTGAGGGAGTGACCCGAGGGCTGGATGAAGAACAAGCAGCAGTGGATGCGAGTGTCTTGGATATAGCGCTCACGTTGGGCGGTGAGCTCTTTGCGGAGGTACGCTGAGTGCTGATCCTTGATGTACTTCACGATGGGGTCCCAGCAGCGGTCATTGTTGACTAGATCACCATAGCCGGGGGTGTCGACGATGTTCAAGCGTAGACGCACGCCGTTCTCCTCAATAATGTGAGATACTGGGTGGATCTCGGTTGTGGTACGAACAGGCTCATCAGGCATGAGACGTCCCTTAGAGTCAATCAAGTGAGAGGCAAAGATCGTGTTGATGAGAGTCGATTTGCCCAATCCCGTTTGGCCTACCCAATTTAGTAGACTATGGTTAGCTTAGCTTATCCACGGCATTTAGATTCAAATGCTGGCATGAAGAATTAGAAGCATACCGACGCAAATGACATTGAATTGAAACCCTCGCTTCAACAGCTTACGCTCGATCTGAGATGTGATACTGTCGAAACCGACGTGGGCATTGGGGTGCACTGTAGGGGCAGCCATTGTTGTAATCGTCGTGCCTGATTAGAGTAGCAGTTGATAATCACAATGGATACGGAAGATCTTGTGCGCGTCCTGAGGGCAACGTGGAATGGCGGTTGTTCTGTAGAAACAGTAAAAGTACACCGACGCGTATGTATGGAGTGGAGACAACCGAACAGTTCAGTTACGGAGGGAGTCGGCTCGTGACACACACCCGGAAGGTGAACAGATATGGGATCTTAGTTTGGACCACAATCGTGAAGAAAGAAGGAATGATCGATGTGAAGCGGAGAGGAAGCTGGAGAAGCCGCCACCCGAAATGCCGTTGCGAATTGATGATGTTGTGATGTTGGGGATGGCCTCGTCTGCTTGACCACAAGGTTAAAGAGGTCGGTACGGAAATGTTTTGCCGTTTCCTTTGCGAGCAGGACAAATTTCCAGGGGCAGGGAGCGGCGGTCGGGATGGCACCCGTGTTCAGTGGAGCTTCTGCTGGCTGCTGCGGGAAAGGAGAAGGAAATTGACAGCGGCATTGGGAGGCTTTAATAGGCTTAATTCAGTCGGTGCGTCCATGCCTATCAGGGTCACGCAAGCTTGCGCTAACCATTCGGGGACTACTCCCCCGCTAGAATAATGCCCACTATTTGGACTGCCGTGACGCGCCGGCACTGGGATTGGACAGAGGCGCACAGGGGCTCGATGAACTCCAGTCGCACGAACCATGCGATACCGGTACGGTGCAGTAGATTCTCTGTAAAGAGTGCTTTCGGTGTGCGGCATCATCCGACAGCTTTTTCGGCCAGAGAAACCAGCGATCACGAATCACGAGCAAAACGGAGGAATTAACGATTAACATCACAACAACTTCTGGGACCGGCACGGTCTGACGATTCAACCATCTTCACGAAGAATCTCCCTCCCCGCAGCGAATTCAACCGCCTTCTCTACATCATGGCGGCTCTTCATCAGCTGCGGATAGCTCCAATGCTATCATCAGTATTACCTAAGTTCTCCGCGAAGGCCTTTGCCTCATCTCTCCCACCTGTCTCACTCTACGTCCAGTCGCGGGCCCTCTCGCATCCCACGTGGTCATCTCTCGGCATCGCCATACCTTCGGCTTTACAGATTATCCCGGGACTTCTGGGCGATATTTGGGAGGGGATCCTGCGCGCTGTGCCCAAGAAAAAGACATCCCACATGAAGAGGCGCCATAGACAGATGGCAGGCAAGGCCATCAAGGATGTCACCAACCTGAACAAGTGCCCGGCTTGTGGGGGAATCAAGAAGATGCACACGCTCTGCCTGGATTGTATGCACAGTAGGTGTTGCTTCTTCTGTGAGACCTGGACTTGCTTCATGCTAATGAACCGAATAGAAATTGAGGGTGCTTTACCGTCCATAGATATTCCCAAGGAGTCGAGGTAAAAACGCGGAAGGGGGGCATTCGAGGGGAATGTACGAGACATCAATTTGCATAGGGAAAGGCGTTCAGGTTGCGCGTGTTTTGTCATGAAGATGACTTTCTCTGAGGGTCAATGCTTAAGGGATAAACGAATCTCTGTTTTTGAAACTGATTCAACGTAAATTTTGATTTTCGCTGGTTTCCATATTTTATGTTCGCATGATGGCACTAGTACAGAAAAGCGTTTTCGTTACCCGCTGCATTTCATGTGCACATCTTTTGCATGATGCAATCATAGCTTCCAGTATTTACTTTGCCCCACCAAAGCTACAGTTTACCAGCAATTTCAACACGCTTGACGGAGCATGGTGGTAGAGAAAAGGACGCGATGATAGGCAAACTACATACGTAGAAGCCATGGTGAGCTTCGCGTGTCTTTCTATCAGCTATCTCTGATCTAATTTTTTTTTTTTGGCGTAGTCGAAACAATACCTTACGTTGCACTCAGTGGATAATGGTGAGCCCCCCCTGTCCACTGCGAGCAAGCCGACCTCTAGGCGCACCTTCAGGTGAATCTAGTACTGCCCATACTAACCTAGAGCAGCCCACATAACAGACATATTCTCCCTCGCCACAACATCGAAGACGGTCCTCTCCGCGTCGGGCTCCTCGTCCCTCCAAGTCC
The DNA here is from genome assembly GCA_025802455.2 of Iodosphaeria phyllophila. Classification (NCBI taxonomy): domain Eukaryota; kingdom Fungi; phylum Ascomycota; class Sordariomycetes; order Amphisphaeriales; family Iodosphaeriaceae; genus Iodosphaeria; species Iodosphaeria phyllophila. Next base: position 8,636 of record JAOYMO020166976.1, read on the forward strand.
ACGCTACCGATCAAATCTCCCAATCGAACGTGCCCGTCCGCCAAACCATCGTCAAAGCGCACAGTCTAGGCTGCCACCACATCGCCGTGTCGCGTAATGGCCAGGTCGCCGCATCAGCTGGGTTCGGGGGTGAGGTGCGCCTCTGGAAAGTGTCCGAGTCCGGGGAGTGGGAGGCTTACGGCGAGCTCGATACCTCAGTCTCCTCTGATGCAGGCGCAGGGAAGAAGAAGAAGGCGGGCGAAGTGTGGGCGATAGCGCTGAGTGAGGATGGGCTGCATCTGGCTGGCACCACGTACGATGGGCGTATTAATGTCTGGGAACTTTCGTCTCCGGAGGGAAAAAGGATCCAGGAGTACGAGACTGGGAGTCCGGGCACGGGCAGCTTCGGACTTTGTGTCGATCTGAGCCGCGATGGGAAATACACCGCTTCAGGCCATCAGAACGGGGCTATCTACGTCTACGATAACGAGTCGGGGAAGCTGAAATACTCTCTACCGGGTTCGTCTAGTCTCCTCTATTATAACTTACATATCCTCTCCTTCTCATATACTAACCCCCTATCTATCCAGGAAACGCACGACCCGTCCGATCCGTAACTTTCTCCCCCGCCGGCAAGCTCCTCGCTGCGGCAGGCGACGCCTGCCAAATTGCCCTTTTCGACACTAAGCACGGCGATTTCTTGAAGAATCTCACGGGTCATGCGACCTGGATCACAAGTCTTGACTTCAGCGACACGGGTGAGTATCTGCTTAGCGGCGCGTTCGATGGCAAGGTCAAGGTCTGGTCCATCGAGCGCGAGGCTTGCGTCGCTACGCATACTGAGACCGACAAGGCGCTGTGGAGCGTCAAGTGGTTGCCCAAGACGGATCACAATGAGATGTTTGTTACGGCTGGGGTGAACAGGAGCTTGACTTTCTATCGGGAGGCTACCGGTGGGTGAAGGATGAGGTTACGAAGAGAGCGGGCGCTGCGGATGTGCTTGGTTGTGGAAAGGGTTTGCAAGTAGCTGTTGGGGATGTTGTGGCTTTTGGAGCATTTACCGGTTCGCGGAAAAGGGCTGGAACCCAGTCATAGATGGCTGGCGAAATGTCATTACAAGAGGCTCGGTCATATCTTTTAGGACGAGAGCAGTGCATGTAAGGTCTCTACGTCCTCTTAGTAGGTCTAGATTAGCAAAGAATTGTCATAGATGGCCTGACACAAAAGTCGCTTGCTCTTCGACGGGACAGCAGCTCGTATTGAGAAAGCCATGTATTGTGATCTCCACATTTCGGGCCAGCGTAGTGTAATTCTTCAGAGGCGCAGGAATTTGGGGCTCTGATAACATCAGATACGCAGTCACTCTCGAATACGACAACGTGATTCCCACGATGTGGATGCGAGTGTCTGGGATCAAAATGAGTGGTTAATTGTTCAGCTACTATGTGGGAGCCAGCTGGCAAGCAGTTATTGGATCACAAAGTGTTGCGGATACAGCGGCTCGACGAAATAACGAACCAAAACCGGGCATCTTTTGGGGAATAAGGCTCGTTTGGTAGTTTGTTTTATCCAGTCACTATATGTAAATTTTGTCCGATTAACTTAAGATATCATACAAGGTCTAATTGAGCGCTGATGAAGTATAGTTTTCCCAAAATACCCAAAGTTTGCATAACAACTGCCTCTCAATCCCGGTATTGCATTGCATTTGCGGCGGATAAGCAGAGTTGCAGAGAGTTTGACACAAGGGGTATCACATGACTGCGTGTTAGTTATTCGCAGCCTAATCCTTGTTGCTGTGTCACCCAAACATTCTAACACCAAACATTGTTCGGCATTCCGACGTCATGCCCCCCGGAGGATCCGAGAGTCACACCAGAACAGCAAGCGCAAAGGACAACTCTCATTAGTCGCCAAGCAGTTTCGTCCTCCGCTCTTTTTTTCCTTAGGCAGCAACCACAACCCGGAATCCTGCCTGGATTCACTCACCGCACCATTCGGCTGGCAAATACTCGTACAACTATCGATATACTGGGTATCCTTTCAAGCTCACAACTGGTACTGCACATTGAAAGCCGTCAAGATGCCAAGCACACGACGCACCACTCACTCCGCCAATCCAGCGGGAACCGGCAAGCAATCCACGCTCTCCTTTCACAACCGCGTGACCAAATCCACAACGCCCAGTCGAGACGCGAAGAAGAGTATCCTGGCATCCACGCCTACCAAACAATCCCCGCTTGCCCGCCATGTTGAGACCATAATACCAGATGAGGAAGTCACGAGTGAGGCCGAAGAGCTGAAGTCGCCGGTTGCCCCGGAGAAATCCGAGGCGCAGATCCGGGCCGAGAGAGTCTCGGATCACATGATTGCGAAATATTGGCGCGGGCTAGAGACAGAGCGAAAGGCGAAAAGGGTGCATCAAGAGCAGCTTAGTACGGGAGAGAAGGTGTTAAGATATTTCGATGTGAGCTCACAGTACGGGGTAAGTGATACACTCGCTAATTGATCGTCCCCTATACTGCGTATGGACTTTGGGCAACCCGGCTCTGGATGGGTTGAAGTCCATCCACAGTATAAGGGATAGGCTGGGTTTGTTACGTCTATGGGAATTACTATGAATGGGCGCTAATGTTACATGACGATAGCCTTGTGTGGGGCTGCCACGCATGAAACGATGGGAGCGTGCTGAGCGGTTAGGCTTGGAGCCCCCAATTGAAGCCCTCGCCGTGTTGCTTCGAGAGGAAGCAGGTCGCACGGAGAGGGCCTATGTCGATCAACTTCTGAACCCCGCGGCGGTAGGTTCGGTTTAGGTTACTGGATGAGAGGACATGGGTGGGATGCTGTTGGGCTAGGGGCTCATTTGATGCTGTTATTCTCCAAGGTGCCAGGGGCGTTTTCGGCTGGTCATACTCACGAGGATTGGGCATCGGAGTACAAGGTTGGCGGTCTGTCTTGGCAACTGTATGATCTCGAATGAATGTGGGGAGCTCCACAAAGAATTCCTTGATTTGTTCGGAGTAGCGCGTTCTCATCTTCTTCATCAATCATGGGAAATACAATGAGCGCTGAATGCTGCAAATCCCTGACTAAATCGAAGTCTGATTCCAACTTCCGAACATTTCAACGAGTATAGAACTGCTGTGATTGTCTAACATGTTGAGAATATCTATAAACCTCAAAAGAAATCCCCACAAATGAATCTTTTTGGCAGCTTTCCATAGCAAGGCAAAGACGATAATAAACTTGCCATCGCGATGTATCCCTTACTCTTGTATCAGACGAGCAGATGACCGTCGCGAGAATTGTGAGTATTACAGCTCAAGGAGCCCTCCCTTCCCCTCTTAAAAAGTGGGGAACGATTTCCGAGTGCACTTGTACCTGCTTCCAACTGCTGCACATCGCCCGTCCAGTTGTACCGAATATTGTTGCCTGCTATTGCGGCTTTCAAGATGGCCAGGTGTAGTTCTTTCTACTCTGCGAACTGAGATAAGGGGATGATGGTCAATATGAATTCACTATCGTGGGTGGTACCGTCGTCATTTAGCCGTCGCCATGCTCAAATTGAGTGACTAAATTGTCTCCGTTCCGGACCCAAAGAACACCGGCTAAGGGAGTGTGATATCTCTCAACCCCCACAACATTCACTCCGTGTTACACAAGACTACCGCCACGCATGATTGTTCACTCGTGGCTGCCCGCTTGTTGCAGTGTTTGGTGAGCCTGCCCTGAGGATCAATCTGTGAAAGCACTTTGCATGCCCATCAACACCGTTGACCAGTCGCAACCGGTATTTTTAACCACAACAAGTCCCGAAAACCGACTGGGCATAAATAGAAACACCATTCCGGTTATCAAATTAACTATCCAAAGAAGAATGACTAACAACCCAAGGTTCTCTTGTTCAGATCACATTTTGATGGTATTCATTCATCGCAGCTTGGCTGCCCCCACTTAGTAGCCATGGAGGCCTTCATGCGCAACCTGCCCGAAGATCTCAACGAAAAGGGTCTCGGGAAGCAACTGCGACCGCTGATGGCGGATCTCCGAATCAAGGATTGGCATTGCCAGAAGATTTCCAAGAAAAACTTTGGAAACATAGCGTTTCTAGATGCGGCCGACGGTGAGAAGTTTCTCAGACAGCATGGCGAACGCCCGATCCCGGGCGTATTTGATATGAAGGGACGCCAGCGCACGCGATCGCACCTCTACATCATGGGCTTCAATGTGTACTGCAAGAAGTCAAATACGGTCCCCGATACTTTTCTGCTCAAGTCCATGACAAAAACGGCCGAGGACCGGGACGAGACCGAACAGTAAGTGTGAAATTATGGTCATTGGTGTTTTGCATGCTGACTGGATAAAGAAACCGACAGGCAGGTCCCGCGGACTCTAAGGTCATCTTCACAACCCAAGCACTGGAGTGCGGGTTTTATGATTATGACAATGTAAATCTCATATATTGTCCTGAACTTCACTGGGGTGCTTCTGGGGGCACGGCCACGTTCCTCAAAGATTCCGTGATCGTGAAATTTAGGAATCAATGCGGATCTTTCAAAGTTGAGATTCCATATCGTACCGTCGAAGCCATCGTCTTCTCGCCAGCCCCGTTTACCATAAGTCTGACTCTCCTGGAGGTGCCTCGTTTCTATGAGGTAGTTGAAAATGACCTGACGAATACTATGGCTAAGTTAAACATCCAAAATGGGCAGAAGAAGAGCGGCATGCCTCCTGCACAAGTACGGCTTACTGAACTTCCAACCGAGGGTATAGTCAGGCATTCCGACGTCATCAATCAGGCCTTGATATACCGTATTTCGATCCAGCCTGACGATTTACATCAAAAAATGAACAAGATCAGAGCCCATGGGGTTCTCTCTCCCATCTACCACCATTTCTCCCCCAGTCCCTTCATGCCGCGAACCCTCTTTGACGGCCGCCAGCACTTTAATGAGGTTCTGCGAGAATGTGCTAAGGTGCTGCCATTCGATATTCTGTTCCAGTTCGAAGTCCTAGTGCAGAATGGGTACTTGCCGCCCTGGACGGTGGCAATGCTGGTGCAACATCTAGCCAAATATTCCAGACAGAGTACCACAAATGCTCGTGTAAGTTCCTACCCGATCCACCCTCTCCCCGTGTTCGCGGCGCTCACTCTTTCAAATATGACAGAAATTCCCGATTTCTGCGGAGGCCGTGAAGAGCATGCTTGCAGAAATACCCTTCCCAGGTCCTGGCATGGATGCTTCCATTTTCTCTCTCGTCGAGATATGGGAATGGCTTGTTGCAAAGGAGAATGAGCTGCGAAATGGGCTTTCAGCCAAGTTAATATCAGTGCGTATCGGATTTTTCTTGCTCAAGTTGAACTCTTCCCTTGTGAGAATCAAGCGCGCCCGCCTCATAATATGTCTTATCCCAAAGTACCAGATTCTTTGCTAGTTGGTAACTAATAATGGTTCCACAGGAGCGTGCGCGAGCAAATTTGACCACGATCTACAAAGCGTCAATCACTCCAACGGGCATGACACTGCATGGCCCGGAGTATGAGGCCAAGAATCGAAGTTAGTATTTTCACCATCTCTGCCAAGTTTTCCAAGGACTTCTATAGCTTACATTTTTGACAGTTCTAAGACGTTTTGAAGAGTACACGGACTACTTTGTTCGGGTTCAATTTTGCGTGAGTGATCCTAAATGATCGAGATCTTCATTTGCTTGTATCCCATCTTGACGATGTGAAACTCTGTTAGGACGAGGATGGTCGCGATATCTTTTTCAATGCAAGAGTCAGCCATGAGAGTATCGACAACCGGTTTAAGAAAATACTCAACACCGGCATTCAGATCGGAGGTCGTTTGTACTCGTTCCTCGGGTTTAGCCACTCCTCTCTGAGAAGGTAAGTTCAACTTAAAAGTTTCCTCACAGATACTTTAGCACGGTGATTGACACGATGTGGCGGTAGTCACGCGGCGTGGTTCATGGCGCCGTTCGTCCACAACGGCGAACTTCAAACCTACTTCACCGTCAGAGATTATATCGGGAAGTTCGACAATATTCATTGTCCTGCTCGCTGCGCTGCAAGAATTGGGCAAGCTTTCTCTGAAACCCCGTTCGCTGTCTCGCTGCGAGACAATGATATCAAAAACTACTTGATCCCAGACATCGAGATGGGCAAGCGTGTATTCACTGACGGTGTAGGAAAAATCTCGCCCGAGGTTGTAGATATCATCAACCAGTCCCTGCCCAAGTCAAAACACGCTACTTGCTTTCAGATTCGATGGGCCGGAGCCAAAGGCATGCTGGCTCTCGACACGAGTCTCGAAGGGAAGGCGATGGTCCTGAGACCGTCTATGATCAAGTTTGGTGGCTCTGACCAGACCAATCTGGAGATATGCGATGTGGCAAACAAGCCCATCCCCCTGGTGTTGAACAGACAGATGATCAAGATCTTGGAGGATCTTGCCGTTCCCGAGACCTGGTTCTTTGATCAGCAGAACCGGGAATTAGACCGTATCAAGCTCATAACGGCACAGAGTTACAATACTGTATCATTTCTCAAGCGCCAGAAGATCGCCGAAAAGATCGGATTATCGCACATGTTGCGCCGACTTGATAGGCTTGGCATCGACTTCAAGCACGATAATTTTCTCTGTGGGGTAATTGAAGCAACGATTTTGCGAGAACTCCGTCTCCTCAAACATAAAGCCAGAATCCCCGTTGAGGGGGGAGTTAGCCTTTTCGGAATTTGTGATGAAACCGGGTTCCTGGAGGATGATCAAGTTTTCGTGACTTTCGATCAGACGGAATTTCAGGACGCCCATTATCTCGATCTCCATGACTGCGAATTGCTGGTAACAAGGTAAGAAGCTTAACATTTCAACGATAACGGCTCTAACATTTCATAGATCCCCCGCCTTACACCCAGGCGATATTCAGATGGCCCACAACGTGATTCCACCCGAGGACCATCCTTTGCGCTATCTATCAAACTGCATTGTCTTTTCCCAAAAAGGGATGAGAGATTTGCCATCGCAACTCAGTGGCGGCGATCTTGATGGCGATACGTATCAGATAATCTGGGATCCGGAAGCGGTTGATAGTTCCAAACGTGTTTTCGACCCCGCCGATTATCCTCGTGTCGAGCCCATGAATATTGGGCGAGAGGTCACCAAGGAAGACATGACCGACTTCTTTGTCCATTTCATGAGTACTGACCAGCTGGGAGTCATTGCGACTCGGCATCTAATTCTTGCGGATCAGAGATATGCTGGTACCGTGGACGATGATTGCAAGAAACTGGCCCATCTACACTCTACGGGTGTGGACTACTCGAAGACAGGGTTACCGGTAGATATCTCCGAGTTGCGCACCATCAAGACCAATCGATACAGGCCAGACTTGTAAGTGAAGATCGGGATTCCCAGAAAATTAATCATAGTTGATCATTGAGAGAACCCCCCTAACAATATATTTAGTTTGGCTCCTGCGCCCCCGGCGAACCTGAAAGATCGATCTGAAATCGTCTTTGATGCTCCTATAAATGAGGAGTATGACGACGAGGACGGCGAAGACTATTCCACACCTCGACATATATTCTACAAATCGGACAGGGTGCTCGGGAAGCTGTTCCGTGCTGTTGATGAAAAGAAGATCTGGAGCGAGCAAGTGACCATCAAGCGAATCACGGAAAGAAAAAGAGATGTCTGGGGTGAGCTCCTCGAATTCGTCCTGGAGGAATGCATCAAGCACTTTCATTTCCTTAATTACAAGGAATACGAGAAGGCTGCCTGGGATATTCGCCACGCCTACGAAGACGCCATTTGGAAGATAACCGTTGATTATGCCGACCAGGCTCGCCAGCCCATTAGCGAGATCGAGGTCTTCACGGGAAATATCCTGAACAAGGCGGGCGTGCAAACTCGCCGCCAACGTGATCGTTCCATGCAGCTAAAGGATGAATATGACCGCATCTCTCAGTGGATTACAGGACTGATCAACAATCCTCGCAATAGTTCAAACGGAAATAACAAGGAGCGCAACACTGGCCATGGTGGTTCCGTCCATTCGAGCGCCAACGGGTCGGATAGCGATGAAGTAGACGACGACACTGACCCTTTGGCACCATTGGCGATGAGTATTGCATGTCTCGTAGTCAGTCTCCACAAAGACAAGGTTCAGAGAGGCTGGGGTACTGGAAACCGCAGCGACGATGAGTACTACAGTTTTCGGGCTGTGGCTGCATGCTGCACTATCAAAGAAATGGATCTGGCGATCCGGAAGATGGGCGCCGGAAACAACGCAATCACTACGGGAGGAGGTTGTGTGGGCGTGAGTACTGGTTGGCCCCATTGAGGAAAAGAAGTCGCCAGAATGGCGGAATAATCATGGCTGGTCTTTTACTTTTGGGCAAGGGATTACGCTACAGGAGTTTATTACTCCAGGCAAGGATGGATCATCACGATGAGGGAAAATGGGCTAGGGAGTATGAGGAAATGGTTTCAAGACCGAAGGGGCGACCTGGGATAATGTCTACTATGAGCTACCTACTTGAAGCTTCTACAACGCTGCTTTTCCATAACGGGGCTAGGAAATCGTGTAGCTAGTGATAATGCAAAGTTCTACAAAATCTTGCAATTTTGGTGACTCCTTCCACGTAATTTTAACCTGCGATAACCAATGGACTATTTTGAGCTTCCAGCTTCTTTGCCACCTAGCTCTCTCGTAGCTTTCTTAACCAGTACCTATCCAATCTTCAAGACCGCTTTACCAAAGTTATCGCCCTTCATCAGCCCTATGAACCCCTCTGCTGCGTTCTCTATACCCTCCGTGATGTGTAGCTTTGCCTTGAACGAGCCATCCGCCATCCACTCTTGCATAGTCTTTTGGTGTTCTTCATAATAAGCATCGCCGAAGCCTCGTCCGTAAACGAGGAAACCTTGCATGGTGAGCTGCTTGGCCAGAACGTGGAAGAGGTTTTTAGGTCGGTATCGTTCCTCATCGGGCGAGTTGTAGTCCGATATCTACGTTAGCGTTAAGTATCAGTCACAGTTCCGAGAAACGAGCAAATACACCCCTGGAACAAAATAACGTGATCACAGTCTTGATAATTTTCAACGACACTTACCATTCCGCACACTGGAATTCGACCATTCCTGTTCATATGGACCAACGCTGCATCCAAATGCTCGCCCCCCACATTCTCGAAGTATATATCGATGCCGTCGGTCGCCAGTCTCTTCAACGCGCCTGCGGGCTTCTCCTTCTTGTAGTTGAACACGCTATCGAAGCCTAGCTTCTCGACCAGAAATTTCGCCTTCTCGTCTGAGCCCACTGATCCGATGACCTTCATGCCCCTCTTCTTTCCCATTTGGCCAACCACTTGGCCCACGGCTCCCGCCGCCGAGCTGACAAATATCGTCTCTCCCTCCTTAGGCTGTCCGATCTTATGCAGACCTGACCAGGCTGTCAGACCAGGCATGCCCAGCGCGCCGAGAAAATGGCCCAGCTCGAAGTTGTGCGGGTTATGGATCAGCGCCATGCGGGACTGCGCCGGGAACGGTACCGTCGCGTACTGTGCGATGGGCAGATATGCAAAAACGAGGTCGTCGGGCTTGTAGTCGGCGTGTGCTGATTTCAGGATGCGCGCTATCACGGCATTGACTATAGGCGAGCCGAGGGGGATCGCTGGCATGTAGCTCTTGATCTCTGCGTCGCGCATTAAGCCCCGGAGATAGGGGTCGTAGGATGCCCATAGGATCTTGGTGGTGACGCCGTCCGTGGGTGGTGCTTCGTCTGGGTTGAAGCTGCGGTCCTCGACGACGATGTCTTGGCCTGGTACTGGCATGCCTTTGGGGATTTGCTTGAAGACGAAGGTTTTGTTGGTTACTGCCATTTTGACCTATTTCTTCTTTTGTAATCGTGGAGTTCTCGAGTTGATGGGAAGAACTTCTGCTGGATTGTGGTATGGTATCGCTGTTGTTTCGACTTCCAAGAAGATATTGAAGTGCCAAGTCCTACGCTTTTGTGAGTGGGTTCATTACAAATCAGGGGAAGATACTAAAATTCTTGATGAGGTGTTTCATGGCTTCTCCACGCTGCTCACTACTATATCCTTGTATTTGCTTCGTCCGAAGGCTTTGGATATACAAGTCACCGGCCCAGAGTTTGTGTCCATAGATAGCCAGTACGTCATCAGCAATGTCTAGGTATGGACGGACTTATCTGTTGCTTGAAGTCGCGGTGGTTCGGTTTATGATCGATAACGAGGTCGTGTACCGAGGTTTGCTGTTATCTATTGCCAGAATTCATCATCCACCCAATGTCGTAGATGGATACCTCTGGCTACAACCTGGACCCGCTTTCGTAATGTCGCGATCCAGAGCTCGAGTCATGAACTTGCAGGTACCGATAGCCTGGCCCAAGTATTCGGTCCACCACGTCTATTAATAATCTGAGTATCTTAGTCACGTTAGATTTGTTGTCGGTGAAGGAGGTGGCTCTTATCCTGGTGAATGAACATTGAAGATTGCCCCTATGGTGAATATGCTGAGGGAGGGTACACAAGAGGAATGGTCCGGTGGGTTCTTATGGGGCTGTCATCGCCTTATCGCCCGAGGACAGAATCGTTCCTCTTGACGACGGATCCCGTAAATGACGACGGCATAGATGCATAATCAATCAAATACCTCTAACTACTGGTACCCAAAAGCATGACAGATGCTGGTCGAGGTTCGTCTCTGTTATCCTTGCGGGACGAGTGTACTGGGATCAGATTCATCTCTGGTCTTACAAGTCTGAGAAAAGAGAATGTAAGAATGATTGACCTAGGCGGTCGTAAATTTTCCGGGAGTTTTTGAGACAAACCCAGCTTAAAACTTTCGGCTATAATTTTTCATTCCAGACAGGTTGTTTGCACGTCTTCACAATAATAACTGCATAGAAATCAGAAGGTAAACTGAGTGCATCACGACTAATGGGAGCAGATTGAATATGACTCGGTATTAAAGGTAACTTGTGGGAGACAGTTTCTGGATTTCCTATAAGGTGCTGACTTACAACCACAACCCGAATACCTTTTGCAATCACATAATCTTAATTCACCCCGAAATATCAAACCAATTTAACTTGCAAGAACAACAAATCGGTTAATTTCAATTCTCGCTCAGGAAAGTAGAAAAGCCAGCAGAACTATGCTCAATTTTCGGCCACGAATTGGACATATCAAACTCCATACTGTAACCCAGACCCATCCAGCGAGTATGCTCAGCCGATAGCAAGAGACAACTAAGATGTGCACGCTGCCACAAATCATTCCCAAAGCCTTGTATTCCCCACGATGTGGACGAAGGTGGACGTTTGGCAGGCCAGCTTAACCAGATCCAACCGATGAGCAGGAAATACGGAACAAGCAAAGCGATTCCATGGATGGCAAAGACGGCAAAGAGAGTGACGGCAGACTCTTTGAATGTCTATTCCATCTCACGCCAGTCGAGGTTGATACCTGTTTTCCAAACGATCCCTCACTTCAGCCTGGTTTTCAGCTATCCGGTGACTAAGACAATCTTCGAATCCTTGTCGGCTATACAGCCTTGGGTCTTTCAGCCGTGATTGCTTCATCGGCGAACATGGCTGATATATTAATTGCGGTGGGTAACACAAAAAGCGATTATTAAAGTTAGCGCTTTGGAGAGCTTTTCATTCTCTTTTGACAAGGATGATGGCTTAGGAAAGGTGCGCTGATAGCCGCTCGTCCACTATTGATTCTTCTCTTCTCTTCGAACTGCATGTAACGGCCTTCACCTAAAAAAAAAACTCGCTTCCGCCTTGCGTGCGCAGACCTTTGGTCATCAAGGGGATACAGCACCTGATTCTGAGCTTTCGATTCGCCTCTCCTTTCATGCTCTTCACAATGCAACGCTCTATACACAAGCGATCTTGCCGTGAGCCCGAAAGGGGGAAGAATCCTCAAAATGCCCAGCAACGCACGATGCAAGCTTAGCGAGTCTTTCTTTCACTTGAGACAAACATACCAGCATGCGAACTTTCATTCTTCTCAAAGGATCCTTGCATTTCGGATCGTGGGCGGCATTTGAGTCGGTTTGCAGTCAGTGCCGCCCCCCACGAGGAGACAATATTGATGTTTGTCTTGATGGCCGTCTATTGTCTTTACGTGTTACAGACTCTTTTAAAATGACGAACATAATGGATTATCAATATTGTCCTGGGCTCGTACTGCTTAGCAGCATGGCTCAGGCTTATACGCCCCTGACCTCCAGAGGCATCCGTCAAGTCCTAGTGCATAGGGATTTGATCGACGCACTGAACCATGACAACTAGGCAACAACTCGGGTCGCCTTGTATCCATCGGCGACGAGTTAAGTCATTATAGTCACGCCGAGATCGTAACCCGGACAACCACCAGAGAACTAGAGCGGCTGTTGCCTAGGGATTACCTTTCTGCCTTGCCACCCATTGTCCACCAAGCACTCCCACCAATTTATTGCCACGCAGGCTTGACCGTGTCAAACACAGCACCGGCGTTCGCGGTATCGTCACTGTCATCAGACGTATCCGTTCAACCGCCATCATCAACCACTGGAGCGTCTCACACGAGGCTTTCGATTCATCGTTGACTTGCTGGTACGAAAATTGTGTGGAGTAAGGACAGCCAGTCATCTCCCTTCCACGAAGAAAACCTGCATCATCGACAGAACTATCGTAGCCGTGAGCCGGCGGATCAATCAAGATGTTCAGCAGCAAGATCAAATGCATGGGGACGCAAATCATTTCGCAAGCGATTATACACATCTCGGTGCTCGTTATGGTGGTTGTGGCCACCACCAATGGCACAATCGCAAAGGGAGGCGGCGCAGAACTACCAGTTCTGCAGCCCTCCTTGCCATTCAACACTATTTTCGTGAGTTAAGATCCGCAATCTCTCGTCTCTCCCAAGGCTTGGCCCTGTTTCTTTTGCCCACCTTCAAACCCAGTCAAGAGGACCGGGCATCGTCTCATCACCAAGTTCTTTCCCTTGGAGAACGACTACTTCTTCCTTCCGTTCGCGTCAAATCCCACCCAACTCTAAAAGCGCAACTAACCACCTATGCCCACAGAGCTTTGCAAAACAGGGCTCCTGGATTGAAAATGTAGCCGTTCGATCCAACGGCGACATCCTCTTCACCACGCTGCTCCCCTCGCCCACCTTATTCATTCTGCTCCATCCACCCAGCACCGCCAGTCCCGGCGACTATCTCTTCTGGCCCATGGCGCAACTCGCAACTGTCCCCAACACGACCGGTCTCCTGGGCATCACCGCCATCAGCCGCGACAAATTCGTGATCGCGGGGGGTAAGTTTCTCCAACCAGGCGTGATCGAACCAGGCACGGCCTCACTATGGCTCGTCAAGATCACCAACACCCGGACCCCCGGCAACAACCCAGCGATAGAGTTCGGGTGGCACAAGATCGTCGACCTGCCTTCATGGTGTTTCCCCAACGGGATCCTAAGTCTGCCAGGCGCAGCCCGCAACGACGAGCCCGAGAACTCGGTGATCCTGATCGCGAACTCGCTGGGCTCGCTCATCCGGGTCGACCTGGCCGACCCCAGACCCGAAACCATAGCCTCGATTCCGGAAATGCGTCCTGTACCGACCGCCCCGCTCCCCATCGGCATCAACGGGGTCAAGGTGTTCGACGGACACTTATACCTGTCGAACTCGTTCGCGTCGACGATCTGGCGGACCCCCATCAACAGCACATCGGGGTATCTGGACCTCAACAATAGCAGCGACATCGCAGACCAAGCGTCGCCCGAACTCGTCGCGTATCTCCCAGATACCATGATCGACGACTTTGCCATCCGGCACGACGGGGCCATCTTCGCCTGCACGAACGCGAATAACACCGTAGTCGCGATCCGGCATACACGCCGCAGCGGCGGCGGCGTCGTTGTCGCCGGGCGGAACGACCAGATGGCGCTGGCGGGCCCTGTGTCTGCGAGCTTCGGGACATCGCTGGCGGATCGGGATGTTCTGTACGTGGTTACGGCGGGCGGGATGGCGGATCCGATTAACGGGACCTTGATTGAGCCGGCGAAAGTCGTCCGGATGGATACATCGAGCTTTGCGGGCGCTTAGGTCCAGGGACGCGGGGCTGAGAATACGAGAAGAAAGTTATTAGAAAAAGATTGGGATGATGGGGTCATAAAGATACAAGTATTGCGAGTGGTGGTGATAGAAAAGGAGAAATGACATGGAAAAGTGGTAATCTGACCATTGTGACTTTCGGGGAGACACTACAACTATCCAAGGATGGCAAACAACTTGCTCGGCACAAATAAAGATCCCAAGAGCTTAAACCAAGAACCGAATCAAGAATCACTAGCAGTACTAGCACACAATGCCTAATAGAGTTTGTATTTTACTTTGCATTCATTCTCCTCTGGTCTACCTGGGTATTGATGTTGTGAAACGGAACCTGTTGTGCTGTAATCCCCTTAAAGATCAAGTTCCCTCCCGTCCGAACTCCGGTGCCGCCCAGATACCACCTAGCCGGTGTCCGTCCCACTGTCCGAAGAGGGGATCCCGAAAAGAGAAAAGAGGAAAGAGATAAAAGAAAAAAGAAAAAAGAAAAAGGAGAAAAACTTCAAGGAGTTTGTCTTGTCCCGCCGTTGACGAAACAACAGCCCCTGGCCAAGACAATTGACCTTTAAATTCCGTCCTCAGTTGCATTTCCCGTCGTATTTAGCAACGTCTTTAGTCCCAGCCGGCTCTCATCTCACTACCCGACTGCTGCTGCTGCTATCGGTATTTCATCGTGAAAGTGAAAGGAAACGCATTGTTTCCCGAACCGAACTGCACAGGGAGATCCGAGCGAACGGTATAAGCCCTTTCCGTCTCCGTCAATCTCAGCGCCCTGAAAGCCTCTGGGAGATCCGGACGCCTGCGTGCTCGACGCGGCGGACCCGACGATCTGTTAATGGCCGGGGCTTTATGCGACTTCTTGTACTTAGGGTGTTCCATATCCCACTCGCAACCCAAGACCCCGAACTTGACGCTCTCGGGACTCTTATGCTTCTTGTACTTCCGACAATAGCTAATGTAGTTTTCCTGCACCCACTCGAGGATGTTGAAGGCGCTTGTGTTGATGATACACTTTTTCGGGTCCACGTCATAATATGTCCTTCCCCCGCTGGCGAAGCGCTCTTCTTGGGGATAGCGGTCCGTTGCGTACATCATCAGCTTTCTCTTGATTTCCGGGTCCAACCACCGGCCATTCTTGTCCCGACAGCCCTCCTCCTCCTGCACGTACCCCTTGGGCTTCTTGACGGTAAGATGGTCAACGAAGTGGAAGGTCTCGAGGTTCGGAAATAGAGCCACAAATTCATAGAGATGTCGGCGTGGCAGTTCCTTGCTGGGGATGCTGTGCACTTGACCGCATATCCGGCAGGGACGGCGCACCTCATCCCAGTCGGGATTATACCGAACCGCGAGCCGTCGCACTTTAGCCAACTGCGCTGTGTCTAACTTGGTGGACCATTTCCCCATGCTGCGCGTGTACATGGACCGCATATCTGGATAGTCGATACAGACTATATCCGCAGATCCGGCCAGGGTGATCATTCTTGCATTGTCGAGAACGAGACCCCCCGGTTTTTGAGTAGCTCGCCGAACCATATCGGCCGATTCCTCACAGACCAGCGATAGTTGGGTCAGCATTTTGCTAGCCGTTATGTAGTAAGACATATCTGCTGCTGCAGTCGGATACACGGGCTTCAGCTGGGCCGTGAGATTTGTCGTCTTGATTTGCTCTCCTCGCAACCCCGCGCTGCCGCCAGAGCCCGCGCCCCCGGGCGAGCTCAGACTGACAGCTTCCGACCCGCCATTCCCGCCATTCTCGCTCTCCTCCGAGTTCGTTGCCGTGGGGGCTTCGAATTTCTCGAATTTGAGAAAGTGGATACCGGACGTGTATATGAGGCTTTGCCAGATCTTGTAGCGGATGTCGTAGGGGAAGAAGCGAAACAGGTGAAACCTCTCCAAGCCTGGCGGCATGTTGAAACGCAGGGCCGGGGTTTGCTGCAGAGAATCGCTCATTCTGGGACCTGGTAGGATTATGGACGTTGTTGTGGGCGGCGGCTGCTGACCAGAGCGGTAAGAAGCTGCCGAATCTGATGTCTGACCGGAGTTGTCGTGATGCAACAAAGGCGAGTTCATTGACCCGGGTGGTTTGGTTACGCGGCTTTCGAGCGTCCTGCGCTGAACATGGATTGGTGACACCCTGGAGGTGGGCAGGGTGGGCTCTCTGTCATGGAAAAAGATTAGGGGAATGTCGTGGACATGACGAAAAAAGAAATCAGCTATGAAGTCACGACCCGGGCCTGAACTGTGCTGCACAAGGCAGGGCGGAGCACATGGTGGGTGAATGACTACCTATTCCCACTAGGCAAGCCATACTGTTAGGTTAACGTCCGGGACAATTGCACTCACAGGCTTAAAACAAGAGGCGGTGGCCCGTGCTGCGGCAGCCAAACTGGCCAAGTTACTCCAGGCATGCAGCTGTGCTATTCGGTGCAGCACGAGTGAGGGTCAGGTGCACCTCGAGTTTGTCTGCTTTGTCCAGGTAGACAAAGGGATGGGACGAAAAGGGCGAGAGGACCTGGCTGCCTACAAAACTACCCAGTCGAGTCCCTTGAGGAACCGGCTACTGTGTAATTGGCAAAGGGGCACGTCTTCCAATAGAAATGATGCAGTATTCCCAGCCAACAAAGAGGAAATGGCCGAGTCTTAGCAGTGTCACATTCGCACTGGTAGATTCAGATGGCAGGTCTGTGGATTAAGAGTCGAGATGTTGGTAACAATATGTGTATGCAAGTTGGTGAGAGGACGACGGCGGAGCACATCGAGCTGAGGATGGATGGGGGGAATGATAAATGTAGCCGTTAGGCACGAAAATCTACTCGATGACTAGAAAACAATGCGGTTGAGAAAACCTAATAGCCCTACTTTTTGCAGCGCAATGCGGGCAGCAAACCCCATCAAACATCTTTTTTTTCTACGTGCTCTACCAGTGTCGAACCAAAATGGAGCACGTCAAGATACCCTACCATACCGTGCTTGTCATCGTGGCATGGCGACCCTCTCCGCAACCTCGAGTTTCAGTTTCAAAAGGCCATGGTATATATCCCACCACCAGCAACAGCAGCAATTCGAATCTGGGGTTGGGCTGCAATTTCTATGTACTCTGGAATCCGAACGGGCTTGCGGTGCCTGGCGTGGCATTTTTGTCCTCCATTCACCCACCCACTGTGCAGCGGTCCTGCGCGTCTTGCCCCGCAATGGGTGTCATGCCGGGCAGGCATTGCCTGAGAACCCAGCATGCTGAAGGGCCGTAGTGGGGCCTCACCGCAGTGCCCGACCACTGCAGCAACCACATGAAGAGGAGCTGCGGGTAGCTCTCTCTCTCTCTCTCTCTCTCTCTCTCTCTCTCACCTTGGAGAGAACCGGTACGCGCGCAAAGGCACCGCACCTTCCTAATCTGGGGTGTCAACTATGCAAAACCCCGGTCGTATCAAGTCGTCTCCAGTTCCCCACTCCAGCCAGGGATCGGGCGGGTACTATCCGCGGGCAGAAGTCATGGATATGGAATGCAGTCACATTTCGTTCAGGCTCTCGGTAAAAAGACCGTGTCAACCCAGCCTGAGGCCTTCAAACTGGTGTTTAGATCTACGATTTGGTAGGTTGATCTGAGCAGTGGTTCAGTGTGATTTTAACCCTCATGGCAGTTTTTACCGGTATGCAGATGAGCTGCTTAGACTCTGGCCATCTATTTTTTTTTTTGCGGTATCGGAGGTCAAAAGCAAGCTCGATATGTCGGAGACAAGAGATTCGAACCTAACCTACACTAAGGGCCCCGCATTTTCTCTAGAAAGTGAGGGATCATGTACCCGCAGCAGAGCAATATCGATGATGTTGTGACTGGGACTACACAGTAGGCACGACTACCGGTAGAACCACACATATTAATAAGTACCAGCAGAACTGGCATTCTAGCCTGCGTCTACAGAGGGTGAATTTACTCGGTCCTTGATCCTCCTGTTTGCTGTCTCCATTCGAGATAACTGGGCTTCTTTGTGACTTCAGCGGGTTCCTGCATGGCCAACTCAAGCTTGCGGGTTTGGGCCATCTACCTAGCAGTGATAACCCTGTGCTGAGCTTTGAGGAGGATTTCTGAAAAGATTCGACAATAGATTTCACTTTGGATTTTGGAGAAACTTCAAGCTCTCGCGCTGTATCAAAGTCTCTTGGCTCCCGAAGTCTCGTTTGCGTCTCCACCGGAACAATAGCGAGCCTCACCGGCAATGGCTGAGGTAAGGACACGAGATCTGCCGCGGACCAACCTGACAAATGCGTAGTTGATACCGGTATTCTCTCTAATTGAAGCATTGTTTCTGCTTCGTACCTGTATCAGCAGGTAATTACAACTTACCGGTACCATAGAAGTTGAACCCCACAGACTTGGCCGTCTGAGTGTACCCCTTCAATTCACCGATCACAGGGATCTTGTGATGCGGGCCCGTGCGTACCGATATCACCTGACAGCCTGCGCAGCCGTCATCCAGATAACATTAGTTTGAGAACCACCTAAAGCACCAACCTAGTCATTGAAGCCTGCAAAGCCAACATTCATTCATCGCCACCGCTCTTGTATCCTGACTCACGACAACGCTCAAAGCTTTCCCACACCGATATCCC
The DNA here is from genome assembly GCA_025802455.2 of Iodosphaeria phyllophila. Taxonomy (NCBI): domain Eukaryota; kingdom Fungi; phylum Ascomycota; class Sordariomycetes; order Amphisphaeriales; family Iodosphaeriaceae; genus Iodosphaeria; species Iodosphaeria phyllophila. The sequence continues at coordinate 27,358 of JAOYMO020166976.1, forward strand.
CCAATTTGCGATCAACCACACCACGCAACAACGACCTAACCCCCAGTCCCCCCTTGCACCGCTACCGCGCGCGCACACGCACAATGCCCGAAGGCTGGAAACGGTTATGGGGCAACGCGGGGCCGGAAAAGCCCGACACGAGCCTCGATGACGCGATCGCCAAGAACGAGAAGTTCGTGGGCAAGCTGGACGTCAACATCCAGGGGATCGAGCACGGCATCAAGGCGGGGGCGGAGAAGCTGAACAAGAACGGCGGGCGGCGCGGCGGCGCGGCGGCTAACCGGCTGGCCAAGCAGCGGCTCCACGGCCAGATGAAGCTGCGCAATACGATGACGCAGTCGGCCATGAACGCCGAGGCGTCCACCAACACCTTGTACATGATGAACAACATGCAGCAGAGCGTCAAGAATGCCATGGAGACGTACCAGACGCTCGAGAAGAACACCAAGACACTCGAGCGCCAGGTCAAGAAGGCCGATATCGATAAGATTGAGCGCATGCAGGACAAGATGGCCGACATGATGTACATGGCTAACGAGATCCAGGAGTCGCTCGCGTATTCCTTCGACACGCCCGACGACTTGGACGAGGAGGAGCTCGATGCCGAGCTGGAGATGCTGGCGGATGAGATGGGAATGGAGGATGCGGTTACGGGGGGCATGGCTGGGGTGGGCGCGGAGCCTGATTTCTTGGCCGATGAGGTGCCGGAGTTTGTCGACGAGCCGCCTCAGGCTGGAGGAAAGTTGCAGGAGGTTGCTCGTTGATGAGATAGTGCGTGATGGATGGGATGGAGTTTGGGGATTTGGAAGGCGTCACAGGACTTGGCTTGATGGCATTCATGGTTATCCGGGGGGTCACTATTCGCACACTGCCTTTCTAAATGGCTGGCTCAGGGGAGGGAGGGTTGCATGTTTTTGCTTTGCTAACAGAAACAAATCGGTGAGCTTTTGATCGACCGACAAATGTTTAGAACTCCAAGATGATTCCAATATGCCGTTCGCACGTTCCTTGAAGAAGCCCATGTGACGTTTGAATATAGGCAGAAATGTGCTTGCTCGACATGTCCAACACCAACTCAGCATCGCAGTGAAATTCTGAAGTCGCGAACATGTAGGCAAACAGAGCCCCCAACACCATGCTCCCCCGCCTCAATCCTATGTTGAAAAGAAACCCGCCCCGATCATTTCACACACGATATCTGTCTACCATGAGCCCTAAATCCACAACCTCCCCCAAAACCCACGGAAAGACATCTCCCCCCAGAACGCAACCCCAATGCGCAGCCAGCACGCAACACGACGCCAACCATCCAAACGACCCTAGAACAGCTCCAAAAAGGTAATTCGAAGCCCCGACCCCATCCACGAGGGGGCACACGCCCTACCCTCGCAACCCCCCAAACAAGAAGAACCCGCAACCAACCCAACCCAACCCAACCAAAGTCACTGGCCCCCTTCCCGCAACCGAAATCCCCCCTCACCGGGGCCCGTCAGCTTCGCCCCGCGTTGCAAAGCACATCATCTTAACGCCAAGCAGCGCGCCCGTTACGCTAGCCGGGCCTCGGTGCTGACGCGAGGGCGAGACTAAGCGGAGCTGCGGGGGCACATGCCAAAGCCCTAGGGCGCACACAAAGATAGGGCAGGGCGAGAAAGATGGACGCTGGGTGCAGACGTAGTCTACGCACAACTTACGCATGGAGCTTTCGCTTCTTGGGATGCATTTTCCAACCCAGAAGCTCCCAAGTTCTACCTGCTGAGTGAGACAAGCACGAGAGATATTTTCTACGATTTTAATGCAAGGGCACCGCTCTGATCACGTCATGTTTCTTGCTCTTCGCAACATACGCTCGTTGGGAGCTGGAATCTGTATTGTCATATCATCTGGGTGACCGTTTCTGCCCCCTATCAGTACCATCGACGAATTCGCCTGGTTACATGGGATTCGTGGCCTTGGGCCATATTGCCAGAACAGCTCCGTCAAATATCGACATGTCCTCCATCCCCAGACATCTGCGTCCATCGACGTCCCGAATTTCTCGCCACAGGACGCCGTGAGGTTCGAAGGACACCGTCTCGAGGGTGGCATCATGGACAGCTACATTGAGCATCTGCTCCCATTCCGACATCGCGCATCATGTTCATTGAGCATCGAATATCACATGCTGACCTACTTCCAGCCAAGACCTTTAGAGCGTGCCTGTCTATTCTGACACATCGGGCCCGACCAATGGCCAAACGTGCTGCTCTCCTTCTACCGCTTGCTCGTTCCTCGTCCCTAGTTCGCCATCTCGACCTGCTGTCCCGTCGCGTTCGCCAATCCCATCGTTCAAGACACAGTCCCAAAAAACTTCGACGCCTCCTCCAGCTCCGGATCCCCATGGCAGAAATCCCACCCCACGATCGTCCACGATTGACTACAGCATATAATCATCCTGGCGTCGAACTGCAGCTTGAAGACCCTGGCCGGGTTGCTTTCCCCGGCCATGTGCGGGTGGTGCGCAGCCGTCGCCGCCCCAGTAGCCACGGCCGTGTTGGCGAGGGCCGGTTGCGGCGCTGGTGGGGGGTGGGCGGGTGTAGTGGGGATTTGGGGGCGTGCTTGCGTTTGCGGTTGCAAGGGCGTGATTGCCTGGTCAACCCCTGCAGGGAGCGGCATCGACGATGAACGCGAGGCCGCGTGAACGGTAGCTTCGTTGGGGTCCTGGTGTGAGCTCGAAGCTCGAGCACTGAGCGAAGTAGGGTTGAGCAGCCTGCTGGGCCCACGAGGGTGAGGAGCTGCCAGGATTGGAGTCGGAGTCGAAGACGAGCTAGCAACGTTCGCAGCCAAGGAGGACGACGCCTCGCCATTCGCAGGAGAGTCAGCAGAGGCAGCTTCCCTTGACCGTGAAGAGTTACGGCTTCGTAGCATAGCTTCAGCTAACACGGCGCCAAGTTCGAGGCGAAGCTCTGGGCTGTCGACACGGTTGATGGCCTCTTCTATCTGGTCTGAAAACAACATCATGTTGGGATAGCGCCTTAGGGCTCGATCGAGCAGAGGTGGATGTGCTGACACTTGGTCGATTACCCGGTAGTACTGAAATGCCTCCTGAGTCGTCATTGAACCTGGTAGTAGGTCTTCGCTTTGGGCCGATTCCAGGGCTTGCTGGAAAGCAACAGTGGAGGAGGCAATCGCGAGTGAAGGTAATGCGCGACTGGACTGGGCTCTAGGAGGAACGGGAGCAGGGGTTTGCGAAGGAGTCCTTTTTTGAGCCGCCGACGCGGCAGCGGCTTCTTGTCGCAGCGTGTGGGCATTCCGCCAAACTCCTTCCCTGTCACGACGCCAGATGATAATGGTTTGGTCATATGATCCAGACACAATCCTTCCGTACTGACCTCCACCTCCACCCGGAGGGAGCTTGGCGCCGAAGGTCGTGATGTTATCAGGCCGTCGACTCCCAGCATTATGCAGTCTCCCCCTGTGACCATAAGGATTCTTTACAGTACGGGCCTTGAGGGCTTTGAGGTATTCCTCGTCCACCTTGCGCGCCTGCATAGCATCGTCCTCGGCGCTGTTAGGGAGATCACCGAACCCGGCCTGCACAGTACGGACCAAGGCGGCATGCGCTCGCAAGCTGGCCACTTCAAGGCCAGTCTCCCGGTCGAAGACTTTTACCTCGTTGTCACTGCTACCACTAACAATACGCCTTCCGTCGTATTGCACACAGGCAATACCCTTATTGTGCGCGGGCATGGTACGAATACATGTCTGGGTGGGCCAGTTCCATACCTTGATATGCCTGTCACCGCTGGCGGAGACAATTTCGTCGCCGCATATCTGAACGGCGTTCACAGCCGCACTATGGCCTTCTAAGCGGCCAATCTCGGTGTACGGAGGTTTTACAGGCATGAGGTCCAGGGGCGACTCGTGGTACATAGGAACGCTTGCGGGGACGGGGTCGACCTGACCGTAACCCGGATCCCCAGCCTTGAGAGACCTCCTGTTGAAAATCCTGATCATCTTGTCCTTGGAACACGTGACCAGAATCCGCTTATCAAACTTTACATTCAGAACTGATTCGCGATGAGCACTCGTTAAGACCTGGATTTGTCGCCCGGTCGAGAACTTCCACAAGATAACGTTCGAATCGCTGCTACCCGATGCGATGAGATCTTCTTCCGGACTCGAATCGAACTGCAAGCAAAGTACGGATCCGCTGTGTCCCAGCAGAGGAGGCCTGGCCAGCCGCCGCGTATCCAGACTCCAGATACGTAGAGTCTTGTCCCGACTTCCACTGACGAGATACTCCGAGTCGAACTGGAGGGAGTAGATGCATTCCTTATGGCCCTCATGCGGGAAATCAGGTTGAGGCAACTGGAAATTTTGAAACCTCCCGGCTTCCCAGTTGTATTCTAGACGACGACGCAACGAGTATAAGTGACGATAATTTAGTTTGTAGATACGATCAACTGGATCCAGCGTCCAAAGGGTCGAACCGGGCCGCCTGGGCCGCCCAGGCGATGAAGACCTTGTATCGGTCACGAGGGCTACCTCTTTTCCCTTCCCCTTGCGATCTATTGATGATCGAGTTCCCGGCGACGGGCTGAGGGATCCCATAGCTAAGCGCCCGAATGGGCTGTTCATGGTACTGGATGATTTTGAAGATGACGTATTTGCAGATATGAGATGCGATGGTCCGCCCAAGAGACTCGGCACAGTCATTTCGACATCTACAGAATCGTCCCTCTCGTCGCCTTCACGATCAACCTCCATAGTATCGTATCCCGATTCTTGATCCGGCTCGGCCAATATAGCCCTCTTCTTGTGCGCATGACTATCATCCGTCATGGTCAGCCGTCGAGGAGTAGGAGTAGATGTACCCGTATGCGACAGGGGGGGTGAAGAAGTTAAAAGAAGTTTATTCATGCGGCGCTCGGCCGCCTGTATTTGGGATGGAACGAGGTGCCAGCCCTCCATTATGTATAATCTTTCCCACAGCTTTCTATCGACAGCTAACTCGTACCACGACGAGCAGCACATCGACACATGTATTAATGAAACTGGATCGAGATAACTGAAGATATTAAGACAGATCTCGACGGGGAGAGCTTCTACAAAATTAATATACAGGCGCGGGTTCAGTTGCTCGTGGACGATGCCGGCGATGATTGTTGTCGAGAGTTCCTGGAGCGCCGACGATACAAGTTGGGTCTTCTGCCCAGAAGGAAGTCCCCTGATGATAGATATGGCTAGTTGCGCCCTTTGCGCGGGCGTGAGGCCCGCCGTACGTTGGATAATCCATGACGAATCGCTGTCAGACAATATGCGTGCGAGCTCGCCTTCGGCCCCGGTGGGATTCAGGGGATGCTCGCTGTAGCCCTCGTCGGGCATCGGCACGGGGGGGAAAGATTCCATTGTTGGATCCAGCGGCGAAAATCGTTTGCCAAAACCCCAGAACCGATGAATGTGATCGTGGAGGTTGAGATACGTTGAGTCGGCGGATACCGGTGATGATAACAATAATGTCCGCGTCGCCGTTAGTGCAGAGCCGCAACGGGACGCGCTGTCCGTCAACTTGCTCTTAAAACCCACGATCGGCGATTCAGTTGCGCAAGCGGACAGAATAGCTGGCTGAGTAGCGAATCGGCTAGTCTGGTGGCAATAAGCTTTCAGAATAGCTAAGCTATTGCGATCACCTGGCTACTACGCGTAGAGCCATGGACGTTAGCAACCGTGTCGTGGGCGGAGCGAACGCTTTCTTTGTGCGATGACGTCGCAACCTGAAGACACCGGCCAGAAACGTGGCGTTGGTGGTCTTCTCTGGAACGTTCTTATTTCGATCTCTATGATTGGCGTTGTCGTTGATTAGTTGCAGATAGGATGGATGGCAGTTAGCGCAACAGCTAATGTAATGATGTCGTTGCGCCGCCAGTCTTTAGTGTGTTTGCTTGACAGTGAAGCAGCAGCACCGGTAATGTGGGGAAATAGTCAATAACAAATCAGGGGTTGCAGCACCGGTACTTGCCCACTGTACAGCACAATCACTCTCAATAGTGATGCACCGGTAGGCACCTTGCTGAGCGAATCGCTGAGCTTTAACTCACACGTTGAATTACACCCTAGATGTT
>JAOYMO020167897.1:0-33436 GCA_025802455.2 Iodosphaeria phyllophila
AAGGACGGCCTCTGAAGATACGTTGAGGGAAAAGTATTGAATACAGATACGTTAACAAGTCTGAGTTTGAGTTAGATATGTTCCAGAGTACAGCCGCCTCCTCTGCTTTTTTTTCTGGCTATTACCGTGCCGGAATAATTTTACCCTCATTCTCGATCGCGCTTCTATCGTGACATCTGATGGATTCCCTCAATAGCATCATATGCCGCAAAAACAAAGAGACGAAAAGAATCCATCATTGGTCCTCGTCCATCGAGTCCAGGTTGTCGTTGGGAAACGTTGTGTGCAAGGGGTCACCTAGCATCGTAGACGGATTCGGTGCCCTAGATCCTTCCAAGATAGTGTGTCAAACAGCCTGTGTACCAGCAGGAGGAGCCTGCGGCATGGTGGTCGGTTGCGGTCGATCCGGGGCAGGTCTCTGTCTTCTGCCACCCTTCAGACTCTTGACGCGGGCGATCAGTCCGTTTCCCTGAGCTTTACCACCGGCTTCCGGGCTGGTGGTCGGGTTGTTATCAGCCGTAGCGCGTCTCTCTAACCCCCCGCCGCAGCGAGGCGGACTCTCACCCTGAGAGTTAGGGATAGGGTTAGTATCAGTTCTCCGCACAGCCATGCGTTCCTGGTCGGTATCGAATTCACGGAAGAATGGATTGCGCTCGTCTGTTTCAGCCGAACGGTAGGCGGCCTCAGGATTGGTCATGCGACCATAACCCATACCATTACCTCCGTTGGCGTAGTCACGCGGGGGTCGGCGGAAGCGCTGGGCAAGGGACTTCTTGCGCTGCAGGCCAGCCTCCTGGACTTGCTGAGCAGTCTCCTCCTCATTGCGCTGAATGGCCGTACGAGCTGCGGGGGTACCTTCGAGGAAAGTGGAAGTTCCTAGACCCATTGACTCATCGCCGTGGATTGACTCGCGGCCCATGGGGTTGAAGATGGGCATCTCAGCCCGAGAGCGGGCGGATGGCTCGACCTTGGCGGTGCGATTGTAGTCGGTGAAGGCCTCGTCATCATGGTTGCCGAGGAAGGTCTTGTGGTCGGGACGAGCGTTCAAGGGGCCAGCGCCGCCGAGAGAGTTGTTCAAAGAATCTTTGGGAAATGCGTTCATGGGAGCGCGGTTGCTGTTACGGTTGCGGACAGACGATACGGCATCGAAAGGGCCTCCATGATGAAAGGCTTTATTTTATGTCACGTACCAAATTAGTCATTCGTTAGTTCAGATATGTACGCATGATAAATCACTCACCACTGGGACCATAAACACCTGTAGCATCCAACCTATCAATCTCATCCAACATGAACCGACCACGTTTATCCCGCTTCTCAGTTCGACGTGGCCTACACTCCTTCTTCTGGTGTTCGTCAAGCACCGACGACTCCGAGTTACGACGAGGTCGCTCGCGTCTGCGCTCCGGCGAGCCCAAAATAGTGTTGTTGTTTTTGTTATGGAGACTAACCGATCCATTGCGGTCGCGTTCGGGAACCCTTCGCATCCGGCCTCCTTCTCTGAGATCTTCCTGTGGTTGAGAGGGTCGTCGACGCGGGCCCGCAGGCCCTCCACGGCCGCGAGGCGGCATCATCCCTCCTCGCGGCGGGCCATTGCTAGGGGCCCGAGTCGGCGCTGGTCGGGGCACTACTTTGTTAGATGAAGATGAAGGTTTGTCGTCGATGATCAGGTTATCCTATACACCCAAGGAAACAAATTAGAAACAAGTTAAAATCCATCATTCAACTGCATGATTCAGATAATAAAGCAACGCAAACACCGTACAAGGTCGTATGAAAAGAAACTGGTGCAAAAGGACACATACAAACAGCTCCTCGGCTGTGGGTGATTTGTTGTCTACTCGGTTGGTAGCCATGACACCAAATCCGGTGGAGGCGGGAGCGGGGTTGTTTGGATCCAGGAACGGATTGCGCGATACTGGTCTCGGAGGTGGCGCTTGCGACGGCTGTGGTGGAGGGTCGTCAAACGGCGACAAAGGCGGAGGTGGCGATTTGCAGCTGTTACCCGATCCAAAACTGTTGGGTGACGCTGTCCGTTGTCGGAATGGGTTGTTAGATGAGAGATTGCCTGTAGAGTGATTGGCTGACCCAAAGTTCAGTGTCAACCCGCTCGGTTTCGTCGTGGATTTGGAATCTGTAGATTTTTGGTAAGAATATGAGAGAAATAGATGAACCGAGTTAAGATCAATCGAAATCCTGTTTCGAGCAAAGAAAATAGTAAAGAGGTATGGCTGCGGCAGATGACAGATGACGAATGATGAATGGATGCACGTCCAAGAGGAAAGTGGCCGATTGAACAAATGTGTGAACTGTGTTAAAATGGAAATCGGATGCCACGAATGACGGGTGTGTGGAAGGGGCATGAAACATGACCTAGCATCTAAGTGACACAGCCATGTCCATCCGATAAGTGGATCGCCATTTAACCTGTCATCCATCCCTGGTCCATGTTGATCGCCTTTGATGGCAAATGACGCTGCCATATGCATTGCTTGCTCCCTTATTAAAGCGCCTGCGGACCAACACCCCCGTTCTTTTCGACTATTTAATCTCCCTCATCTTGTGCATCTCAAATGTTCATGTGGGAGATGTACTTGTATGTGTGTCTGCGCGAATATTCTCAAGCAGGGAGGCAAACCAACAAACAATCAGGATAAGGAGGCATTGAAAAGGATTGCTCGCCAAAATAAAAATAAACCGCCGCATGGGGTGTGTCTAGCAAAAATAGCTGATTGGAAGATGGGACGGGTAGAACAACATGAAATAAAACAAGAATCCTATGAGGCAGGCGGCCCAGCATTCATTGGTTGGCCGCCTCACCTACTCTCCCCAAATTCACTTACCCCCAAACTCTGCAAAAAGATCGGCCGACATGTTTGTTGGCTTGGTACTTATGCTTCTTTTCTGTCTTATCTTCGTTGTTTATTGATCCGTCAATTATTGTTGTTTGGATATACTGGTGCTCAGTAATTCGCTGCAGAGGTCGATAATCTCTCGAGGTAGGGAAATAGGTATCTCAACTCTTCCGTGTAGTTGTTCCACCGTATGCTCTGATTCCACACCGCCGGATCTTTACTTCACCAAAGGCGTTCAATACAAAGCCGTGTCGGTTTGCACGCTCAAGGCTCGTCGCTTCGCGGTACGGGGGGACTCGGCCTCATTTGGCCGCGCTCTTGTTTCACAGCGGCACCGCAGACGACGATCGAATCGGGAGCCGCCGCGGCACTTGACAGTAATGTCCCCGGAGGTCGTGACGTGCAATCGTGTAACAAAAGCCAGTGTTGTAGCAACTTTTCAGGATTCCAGATACCAGAATCCCCCTAAAACAGTTAGACAGCTGTTATAGGACGAATTTAGTTCAAGTGTGGAGACACGCAAGCGACGATCGATTTTCGTGCAGAAGCAATCGCTTGTATTCGCGGGTGCTTTGCTGCTTCAACTAATGTGTGGCCGGTGGGTTTAGATAGGTTGTTGTTGCTAATGGCGATACGCGTTGGTTGGTTACTGCTTCGCTCGGATGCCTCGATTCGTTGTACTGGACAGCAGCTGCAGTTGGCGCGGTATTGGGTTATTTGGTATTGGGGCTTTGACCGATTTTCATGAAGCGGTTCTTGTAAATGGGCGTGCAAAAAGGTTACGCACACTGCTGCTTCTGAAAGAGCGGCCACCGCGCGATTAATTGACTGTCAATGTGAGAGAAGCAACAAGGTAGGTAACAGATCGCCAACTTAGTAAACGGCGGGTCCGGTAGGCGGAACCCTGCAGCGGATGCACCTGATCTTAAATCCCTACTTCAAGCAAATACTGAATGCGATGAGATAGTTGTGCGTGGTTTCAACTTTCAAGAGAGGGGAGGAAAATTAACAATTAGCGACTAGAGATACCTTTGGATTTTTCCACCCACTGTCTCCGCAAAAAGCTGGATGAAGAAGGCCGTTCCAGATGGTGGCCGGATTCTGCCAACCTCCAGGGCAGTGGTTGCTACAGTAGGCTCCCCCGTCACACCTTTCTGGGGGGCGGCTTGGGACTTGGCTGAATCTGACTGTGGGTACCGGTACGGCAGGGGAATAGGGTGACTGCCGGCCTTGGCAGCTGGACGGGCTGATGGGGCGGACGCTATTGAAATTGAGATGTGAGGATCAAATCTGCTGCATTCGAGCTTTTGGTCAGGTGATGCGAGGCAGTGTGCTCGCTAATTGGACTTGGAACTTCGAATTGCTGAACAGATGTTGTTTGTGGATGTCATGAGTTGTGAATCGCTCGTGATTATAGCGCGCGTAATCATCTGGGCGGTCAGGGCTCAAAAACCTTGCCGACCAGGTACTCGTTTGTGCATGCTGAGCGTAAAGTAGAATACATCAACCCGAATCCTACCTACAGCCAAGTTGACAAACCCACCAGAGACCTGAACAAGACCATCTTAGCTTGCAGGGCAGCAGGCAAGTCTTGAACTTCTGCGCAGGAGGGCCTACTACCTACCTACGTGTATCTCAATGGTAGGGTGTCCGAGTTCACGCTCTTTGCGTGAGAGACTGTAGCGCACATGAAGCTAGGCTCTCCATTCAATGTGGTTCCCATGAATGATCAAGGGCATTGTATTTACTCAGTCTACTAGAGATATCTAGTTAATGCGCTATGAAAATCACCAACACCTTGATCCGCTGACATCCCAGGATACCAGTAAGTTATCAGGTAGGATATCACAAGACAATATCACTACCGGTACCGCCAGGCTGAGCGGTCTCCAAGCTGTCCTTGCTATCCGTTCCATCAGCCAGTTTCTCCTTCCGGATTTCTGTCATATTCCCCGGTGTTCCCCAATGCCAGTAGCAATCTGGATCGATCGTGGTTCCATCAGCCGCAAGAACCTCGGACACTGGTACAGAACGGCATCTCTTGATCGCAAAGAGCACGACATCGTGACGGCTCGCATTGACCGACCCTTACTTCCTACCCTGCTTCGAATGACGAGGTCTGAAAAATGAGATAATCGCATCCCAGCTTTCTGCATGCATCCTTTCCACGGCGGATCCCCAAAGCAGCTGGACGACACCCATTTGGCGAAAAACGGCGCCACGCATGAGCCTGTTCCCCTCACCGTGCTCCAAGATTGGTGAGGGCCGAACAGACGGAGAAACAAGAGCTATCCGTTGCCCAGACGCAAGGGCCCAAATGCACGAACTTGCATCTCGCGCCAACCCGATAAACAGAGGAGGCAGCATTAAATGCAGGCGGGCTTTTCATGCGCTCATTCGGAGTGGAGTTCCGTGGAGCCACCGTTGACCTCCCGCTGCTCGTCCCTGACGCCGCTGCTTTTGTCAGACCTGGACGGCCAGTCGCCGGCCGGCAAATCGAGACAGGAGAAGATGGAGTTGGCTTGGCTATGAAAAGTAACTTAGGATCAAGCATGGCCGTTTTCTTCTACCTAAGCAGGCCATGAAAGATGCGAGGAGTTGCCTCCAAAATGATTCCAAGAACAACTTAGGCCGCCGCTAAGCCAGCTGATCGGCGTTGGACACAGAAATCTACCGGAACTCCAAGGAAAGACAGGAAAGACATTTCAATCATTGCCTCGATACCTAGCCTCGTGGAGAGACAGGAGGTTCAAGGACCGACGCTGAGATAAAGGCGCTGTGAAACCTCCACAATACCACAGTATGCATCCCCAGGCGCGTCTGAACCGCGCATCACCATCCTTCTCCCCTTCATTCTGAGGGACCCTCCTCACGAAGACTACCAGTACTGTATCTATTAGTGGTCTAAGTAGTGATTCGATGATGGAAGTCACGAGGTCACATCCGAGCGTTGCCTTATGACCTCGCTATCTAGATCTCCGGGCTCTGCTTTGAGATGTGGATGAGGGACCAATGATGCCGCAACGGACGGTGATGCAGATGGGCAACCAGAACCTGAAGGCTAAACCGAAAAGGGTAATCATTAACACTGAGCAAAGAGTGGAGCTACTGTCATGTCCCTTGAACTTACCTCCTGCAGGGTCACCTTGGCGGGCTTGGCGTCTCCGCTTGCCGGTGCCAGTGCGCCCCAGATTGTCCCTTTCTGCACTGAACTTCCATTTGATCAGCCATACTGCTGTAGGGGCAAGTTGGTCTAAGTACTGTATCAGTAAGGCGTCTCGGTCGGCCTGGCCCCCACTTGAAACGGAAGCACATGGGTTTGAACTCCCAAGTTTCAAATATGACCACGGTAGAAGAAAAGGCCAACTATTTATGGGGAGGGCTACAAGAATCTAAAGGATATGAGGGTTCTTCCTGAGAAGTTTTCCTGCTGATGACATGTCTGTACTGGGCGCATCTCATGGCAGGGTATAACGAATGTCCCCGAAAATGATGTACTTATCTGATCAGTGTGAATCCCAGAAAACCACATCGCCGTACACTGGCTTTAGGGCATGTATTTCAAGCATCTCCGTCTGAGCGCCTACGGCCCGGAACGTGGCTACAGTACAGTTGGATCACGACAAAACTGCAGACAATACGAGACTATCAAGGATACAGATCCGTTGCTCGGTGAAACAGTACGCAGTGTGTTCATGTATCCTTACGTAGTGTTCGGTCTGTCATTGCTTCTCGCTGAATACGCATAAGAATCGCGATGCGAAAAAAATACGGTCCGCCCATTTGCCTAGGCCGCCTCGATAATTGTCTGTGGACCTAACCGCGTATGAAAGTTTGAACCTGTCACCAGCCTGTTACTGGTTCTGCACTGTTGCATGTAAAGTTTGCTGGTCAAATTCCCACAAAGCGCAACACATTGGTGTCTGTTGATCCGATTACTTGCAAGCAATCGAAGTAACGTTGGTTGACTGATCGCAATGTGACGCAACTTTCTTTTCTAACCCAAGTGGTCTTCAAGCGGTGGGGAGGGACACGTGACGTCAAGAGCTCATTCAAAACACACAACATCGTAATGGTCCTGGATGCTGAGATAAATGCATTGAATCATTGTTATTTCTCTCATGCGAAAATACAGTGAGGGGTCAAAGTTAAGTCGCATTTTGCCTCTTTTCACCAAAATGCCCGATTTTAAGGCTGAATGATTGTTAGACGACCACTGCGATTGGGAGAATCCGAGTATGCAGCCCAGCAGTAATTTGCTCGAATTACAACATAGTTGAATCGTAGGAAGTTGCATGTGGAGGAGGTCGAACCAAGCACCCTCCCCACCAAAGTTTCACCAATTTGGTGAGGACGGGATTTGTGCCCAGTTCAATCGATTGCAACTGTCGCTGACTCCATTCAAACATCCTACGATTCAACTAACTTAGGTTGGAATTCGAGTAAATTACCGCTAGGTTGTATACTTGGATTTTCCCAACTAGAGTAGTCGTCCAACAATTATTCAGCCTTAAAATCGGGCATTTTGGTGAAAAAAGGCCAAACGCGACTTGTTTTTGGCCACTGATTTAATCTCCAAACACATCCTACGCACTCTGCAGAAAAGTGACCTTTGCTATCTGTACATTAGACCTTGGCAACCGAAATTCGAAATCTTCAGAACCGACGTCACCAAGAATTCTGGTGTTGTGAGGATACGCCACAGCAGAATTGCAATCGTGCACGCACCCCCTACGCTGATAGATGCCCAGCCAATTATCGCTCCGAGCCTACCGGTAAGCAAATAGGAAGATCAGTAACTTAACTATGTAGTTTTTCAAATTTCAACAACCATTAGTACTGGAAATAGCATATGTAGAAGCAAACTTGTCACACAGAACATTTGACCATGAACTGTCGATATGAAACTGTGATATCTGTCCTCGCTCTTAATAAGTGACCACTCATCTACCGGTATAGTAACGGAAGTTTATATGTCAAATTTGATCCGACAGATTGATCAGCGACCATACCGGTGTTTACTCATCGCCAGCACTAAGCCTTCGTCATCAGTTCCATCAAGTTGACCCCTGGCCTCTTTCGTCATAATTGCCAGTTCCTATTTTCCTTGCGTCGGGGAAAAAGTGCTACCCTGGCTCTAAACCTACTCGGTTGATGATATGGGCAGTTGGAAAAAGCAAAGAAAACTAAGACCAGAAACTCACGATCAAGATCGAAATATGGGTGTTGCGATAGGGGGCTTGTTTGGAATGGGATGCTGAGAGGTGATTTTCAGATAAAACATTTGCGAAAGGAAGATCGGGGCCAAAGCAAAGTTATCACTATGAAGCATGCATTTGTGTGCTGGTTGAGGTCATGGACCCGAATTCGTCTTTAAATTTAATATTGAACTGAATATAAGGAACAACAATTTCCAGTGTGTCGATCAAGAACTTGCTTGCCAGTACTAGACATCTTGATTACTACCTGTCGAGATGTTTCCCTAACTCAACCAGATCTAATACACCAACTTGAGCCTTCTTGGTGGTTTAGCCTGACTGAGGAACATTCTGCGTAGTTATGAGGCTTCGAATTCCCGCTTGCTAGCCCCAGTATGTCTTGCTAAGAAACTGGTTCAAGCTGATCTATGACTGTCAGCATATCTTAGCTGGATGGATGTGTACATCACCGAAAATCAAGGTGCAGAGCCTGAGTAAGTTTTGTGGCTGATGCAGAAGAGTCACCGTCAACTCTCAAAGTCCGTGAGACAAGGCTCGCTAGTTTACTTGCAACAAGAAAGATAAACAACGGAGACGGTCTTATACAAGATATGAATCATGTCATCGTTGACTGACGTACCTGTTATGGATTTTGCATAACAGAGATATTTGAAGAAGAAATGAACTTGTTTCGAAGACCTGGTGAGGTTCTAGTTACGGAAACAAGACCTTGCATTTTGTTTAGAGCTTAGTCCTGCTGACTTGGATAAAATATTGAACGATCTCAGAGCCACTGACCTTACTACGCGATAACTTTTGTCTGAGTGAGCTTGTCAGTTTCTAGAGATATGTTGCATTTAGATCATATTCCCATATTGTATTCGCGTAGTTACTTGAAACCAGATATTGACCTCCCCTTTTTTTTTTAATTTGGCTGGAAAGAACAACGAGATTCCTGCAAACGCATCGCATATTGCTCCCCTACCCTTCTCCTCCTTTAAGTCCTCCTTGTTTCTTAATTCCCTCGCAACCGGAAGCCCTAACTCTTATTTTCGCCACAACAGAGCAACAAAACGAACGCACGAAAAGTAGTCTTGCATGTAGCATTCCCCCTTAGTAGGCAAGGCAGAATCTTTGTCACCGCTTAGTCCTTGCTACTCAGTTCCTACCCTTTTCCACCCCTGAACCATTCATATGGCTGGCGACCGGACCGCTAGAGGGGCCGAGAAAGCAGGGAGCCCCATGTAGTGATCATTACCAATGCGGATGGCAGGTGCAGTCCAGCGTGTTGCAGTGTATCGGATCGTAGCTGCACACAACTTTCCCGTACTGGTCGCAGGAGCAGTAAGAAGAGCATACGGAGTTAGCGCAGATCCTGTCGTAACCCTTGGGTCTGGGCTTTGTTGTGCTGGCGCTGGTGGCGCTGCTTGTTGCACAGGTCTTTGAGGCTGTGTTTGGCTTGTTTGTTGCCGTGTGGGCACCAACGCTGGAGCTTCTTGATAGGAAAGTCTCATGTTTGGTGCTTGTTGTACTCGTCGCCATGTTGGTAGAGTTGCGTTGTCTGGTCATGGTGGTGAAGACCAGGGGTGTTCCAGGGATAAAGGGAGCTGGGTGAGCGCTAATACGACGAGCAATTATAGCCGAGCTGACACGGGTAGAAGATGTTGTAAGGGTGGTAGAGGTGGGCGGCGCGTGGCTGCTGAAGCTGTAGAACGACTGAATTGAGATAGATGTCATGACAGAAGCATTGTGCATCAACAAGTTCGTGGATCCGGTGGGAAGCTCTTTCATCTGGGCCAAGATAGAGGCATCGTCTGGCACAGCCACGTGAATGGTAGTGACTGGGATCTTGCTCGTGACAATGGCTATCGAGGTAGCAACTGCGGCAACATCGGCCACGAGATCGGTGTTTCCGTTGCTCAGGGCTGAGCCTACCGATATAGCCATCAAGGCCGCGAATACAAGGGTGTGAAGGATAAACATGGCTGTCTTGTTCTCTTTATACTAATCAACAAGCTTCCTGTTTCTCTACATTAGTATGAGGTGCTAGTATTTTAGGTAAGTACCTTGAGAAAAGGGTTGCTCAGATATATGAGATACAGGTGAAGGCACACTACATAAGAATGGGTAACCGAGAACGTAAAGAGCCGCTACCAAGGCGGATTGGATGTGAAAGAAAATGACATGGGGGTTCTTACCTTGTTTGTCTCGAAATACCGCTTTATTTCGCACGTGGCAGGTTGCTTGCTTGCTAGAAACGGTCGATACCGCGGGCGTGGTCGAACACCTATGTTTGCAAATCAGTATGGGTAAGCGAAGCATGTGTCTTTCTGATCTTCGCATAATATTGATTCAAGTAGGGAAAGGTGGTAGAGGTAAGTACTAAGAAAACTCAAGGTAGAAAAAACTCACAGTCAAAGTAGCGGAGATGGGGCGCTCCTTCACTCAGTGCTGAGCCTCCTATCGAAAAGGCTGGTTCGTTTGGTGCGTGTCACGCGCAATGAGGGTTGTGTTATTGACAGCCTGATCGACCCAGCCCCAGTATTAGAACTGATGGACAAAGTAGATAGCTTTCTAGCACTTGCACGATATCAGATTAGTGTGAAAGAATAAAAAGAAAGATAGACAAAATTGAAGGTGCGAAAATTGTAGCTTCCATCGAAATGTAGTTGAAAGGGGGTTGGTGGGGCTCTTACCTTATGGACATGCCCTGGTGGTTCTTTCCTCTCAATTATTTCCTGCCTGGAGCATGTTATGTGTGCGTGATCGATACACTGGGCTCCACAGTATCAGACCTTATGAATAAGGCCCTCCAGTGGTTGAACGTTGTCGAAATGGGTGTTGTCCTAAACGATTCAAAACATGGGGGAAGTCGGCCAGAAAAGACAGAATGCAGACACTGGAACTGAGTAACTAGTTGGTGAAGAGGTGCTCTGGAAGAAGGCCACAATGGATGAATGCTATTGAAACTCCCTTTGTTGTTGACCAAATCACTTGGTGTGGGAAGGCGAGTGGGGTGGAAGAAGAGATGTTGAGTTGGAAGGACAGAACAAAGATGCAGGTGAAATGATGTTTCAGTATTAGAGCTGCCTTGTAATTATCTGCACTAGCAGTCGTAAATTTTTGACTTGCGGTTGTGCATATATATACAAACGGTGTGTGGGTTCTACTAGACTTCGCTGCCTGTTATGTCGCACGTCGCTTTAGTGCCTTGGATACCAAAATTTGGTAAGGGGTACCTAGATCGCTTGGTTCCATTTGGAAGTAGCGAACCTCTATACCATACGATATGGGTCACTGCTGCCAACTCGCTGGTCAGAGATACAAGTCTGCCATTTACGCCCTTGTGGCGCGTTGAATTGTAGCCGGGCCTGCCACTTTCCAATGCAAAGTCCCTCTAGAAAACAGCACAGCGGGATAGATACGTGAGGGCCTACTTTAGAAGCCCGTTCTGTTGCCACGGGATTCTCCACGTACCTGTCACTTCCCATCTACAAGACTCGGATCCAGCCGTGTCACAAGTAGCAAACAGACTTTCATATCTCGATAATTGCATCTCCCTCAGCGCGGCCAAACAGACCGATTTGGGCTTGGGTAGTTGGCATCGCAGATAGAAAGAATCCAGTCTAAGGGGAAACCATCGTCCAGAATCTAGAGGCTGACGATGATTCAGTTGAGCTGAAATCGACTTCCTGTGTGAGCTATCACGAACATATTCTCCGCATTTGTGCTTGACCTCACATGGACTAAAGCCAGCCGAAAATGTCTAGGAATTCCATGTAGACAACGTTAAATATCACACATCAGAGTAAAAGTTCGGTGATGGTATCACCACCGGAACAGTTGCCGACGTTTTGTTGCTAGTGAGATTTCGGGAAGTAGACCTCACACATGCTTTGCACCAGTTTAGGTAGATCTAAGATCCGACACTAGTTTTGAGATTTCTGGTTTCAGTTGTAAATTCTACAGCATAATAGGCCTATCGAATTATTTCTCGATATGGTTTCCTACAAGCACTCCTTTGGGTGTAGCCACATACACTGATATGACTTATGTATATAGCCACCACCCAACAAGGGGATAGGTGTGTGTTAGCAGTGCTGAGTATGAGGAAAGTATTGTTGCGACTTGTTTTCAGCATTCACGCTGTACGAGGAGATTTCCACTCTCATCTATCCTGTTAAGATACTCTGCAGCGTTCTGCAAGTATGACTTGCTTTCTATTTGCTTGGTAGCATGACTGAATTCTGAGATGTATAACCTCGTAACTATCCAGTAAATTCATCACTCTGCTCTCATATTCCGCCTATATCGACGCTCAAAATTAACAAACAGCCCGATGAATACCGTCAATCAATCTAGACTCCGCCCGTTTAAGCTCTCCGGGGGCCTTCTTCTCGCGCCCCGAACCCGCCGTAGCAGCGGAACCCTGCTGTGACAAGATGGTCAAGTCCACCTTATCGTTATCGATGAGAGTTTGCGTAACAGAAACGATGTCCGAGATGAGCCTGTCAAGAATATCGAAGCTCATGCTCTCGCGAACGACCACCCGGAGAATCTCCGTCTTCCCCTCATTAGGGGGCAGTGCGTAGTTGGGGATGATCCACTGACGTGCGCGCATGAGCAGCGATACGTCCTCCTGCTTGATGTGGGGGAACTCCTTCTTGAATTCGTCACTGAGGTGGAATGCGATTACAGGCAAGCCCTCGACGTAGCTCTCGGAGCTCTCGTCTTCTGAGACGGCATTCTTCATGCTTCCCATCACGCCGGTGGCTCCTTGGCGGGGCCGATGAATGTCCGATACACAGTGGTACCATCCTGTCGCCTCGAGACTCTTGGAGAGAAGACGTGCGTTCGCGAGGCTATTCTCCATGATCTCCCGGTACCCATTGAAGCCAAGGTGGATCAGATTATAGTATTGAACAATGACTTGGCCGCCAGGCCGGGAAAAGTTGAGTGTGTAGCTTTTCTCTGTGCCTCCGAGGTAGTGCAGCTCGAAGACAAGGTACTCCGGAAGCATGGATTGATCGCGCCAGATGATCCATCTGGAAATTCAATAATTTGCTTAGTTGTTGCTGATAGAAGAGAGGGGCCTCAGAACGTGTCGACTCACCCTACTCCGGCGCACACAAGCCCAAACTTGTGGCCGGATGTGTTGATACTCTTGACACGTGGGAGCTCGAAATTCCTGATCAGATCGGTCAGCTTCTCGGTTCACAAAATGGGCGGAGTGCAATGTGACTTACCACTTCTGCTGAGGCTTGCAGAAGGGGGCAATAAACCCACCCGAAGCGGCATCCACATCTACGAACCATGAGCGACCCAAAGCCCTACAAGCCAAGATATAAAGTATTAAACTTTAAAATGAGACATACGAATTGGAATGTCATGGCCCGTCTTCTCCTGGAAATCATCCAGAATCTTGGAGATCTCTTCAACAGGCTCGTAATGCCCAGTGTAGGTACTCCCCAGAATCACAAAAACACCAATCGTGTTCTCGTCCAGGTTTTCCCCGACCAGCTCCGGGTCTAGGCGGTAATGACTCTTTGCCGAGACAGGCAATACGCGAGCCTAGACGAGCGTTAGCTTAGTGACATAATTCCGCAGCTAACCTTTTCTTCGTCGACCGGTACGGACATAGGCTACCGCTAAGGCGTGGGCCACTCACCTCGACATCGAAATAACGAGCAAACTTCTCCAGAGCCACCTGTGCATTCGCGCCCATGATGATGTTTGGCTTTAGTGTATCCTTGCCTTCGGCTTGACGCTTTTCCTGCCATCGCCGCTTCATGGCCAACCCGCCCAGGTGGATGGCTTCAGATGATCCTGTTGTCGCTGATCCTATGGGCTTCTCTCCTTTCTGGGCTCCCCACATGCTGGCGATGATACTGACGCAGCGTTCGTGGATTGTCATCATCGCCGGGTCTGTACCAGTTAGTTCATATTCCTGGCTCTATTCCCCATTCTTGGATCTATGCCGTTTCCCGGTGTTCTCCTGTCCAGTCAGGAAAGGGGTGATAGGGGAACACACTTCAAAGTCGTTAGTATTGAACCAAAATGTACGGGCTTCTATTCTTAGAACGATGCTTACCATTCATCGGCATCTGACATGTTCTTGCACATATTCTCAATCATGAGCTGCTTCGCATTCGGCTCGATGTAAGTCCCCACAAAACTAGCCAAGTTGAGGTTCGGCTTCCCATCGAGATCGAGCTCGTCGGAGAGCATTTGGTAGACAGCTAGCAAACACGTCCCATCAGCAATTACTCTATATCGACTTGTTTCCACGCAAACCAGGGCAAGGGCAAGGGAATGCATACTGTCCGCTGGGGCTCCGGTCTGGGGCAGCGAATACTTAGGCACGTCCGTCTGCGAAGCATAGCGTGTCCCGTAGGGGGTCAGATGCGAAGTTGCCATCTTCTTGCGCATTTTGGCGTGTCCGCCCTCGGAGAGATGGGAATCGTGGAGTTTTTTGACAAGCTCCTCGGGATCGACCTGTGCCGTGGAATATACATTATTAGGATTGCGCCTCTGAAGTTCTTGGGAGATCTGTATATTTGGAATTCCTACATGGCGAGCTAGACTCATAATTGCGTTGGTCTTTTGGTGGAATTTCTCTTTATGTTTCTGTCTCTTGTTCAACGAATTGTAGGACGTTCACTCCTGATGGAACAACTGGTCGCGACGATTGTTCTAAGTATTAAGGATCCGGGAATTATCTCGAATTAACTACAAAATATACCAAACTCTCCACTTTTGTACTATGCTGTGGTAGTTCAGCCGTTACGTACTAGTATTCCAAAGCTTGGCAAAGCTTGGCAGGGGAAACGCATGTTTGACGGGTTGATGACGACAGTAGTGCAGCCCTGTATGCAACGCCAACACGTAAGACCCATTATTTCGTCTCGCACCTGGATGGCCTAGAACCGACCCGGACTTGCTATGCTCAAAGTTGTGGGTGGGCTCGATGAGCTCCATTGATCTCTAATTCTAAGCCGAGCCCTGGCTGTCTCTGGAGACTCCGCGGGCATTGTCACAAGGAGTCCTGGGCGGAGAATCCCTCTTGCAGGTTGTCTTGGGAGTAGGGGGCGTCATCCTGCTTGATAACTGAATGTTTTTGAGACAGCACATGCTTAAAGTAGGACGAGGATTGGGATGAAGGAGATCTTGTGCATGTACCTTTATTCTTCCGGAAGTCTGTAGGCAAAACAATGCTAGGAATTTGGTAGTGCTTCGAATACAGACTTTCGGAAGAAAGAGGGTACTGTATGTACAGTACCTCCGTATCTCTGAAAGTCTGTCTAAAATATGATGGTGCTGAGAGGAGCTTTTTATAGACGGACTTTCAGAGAGACGGCGGTAGTCTCGAGCGGGGGGTTTGCAAGAGAAGAGGGGGACATGTGGATATTCCGGACTGTCTCAAGATCCACTCAACAAAGCCAATTGTGAATCCCACCGATCAAGGCAATGGTCCCTGGGGCAACGAAGGCAAATTATTGTGTTCCGTTTTAGGGGCCAAGACTTCATGCTGTAGATTTGTTTCTTTACCAGAGCAGACCAGATCTCTGAGCTCTTGACATATTCCTTTGCAAATCTAGAGATACGGTAGGATATTGAACGCCGTAAAGTTGGTTGTCACACAAGGGAACTCCCGTAGTAGGAGTTTGCACAGAGCATCTCAAATGATCAACCAGGCCGCTGAAAATCCTCAGAGACTCGCTGTATTCCAAGGTTTTGTCGCATTGCTGTCTACTCGCCAGGTCTAAGATCGACTCTCTCGCCTTAGCCCCCTCGTCCCTCTGGGGAGGCCAGGTCACTTAAATGGGGAGTTTTTTTTTAATTACGTTGTTGACCACGAAAATTGTAGTCTGCATCATGCAAAGATATGACATCTCCGCAACCGAAACAGTGTTTTGCCCGCAGTTCATCAATGTCCAATCGGAAACCAATCAGTAGTAAGCGACCCAATGGCGTATGGGTAGCTTGTAACTGGATGACATCAATACTGTGTGCACTGAGTATCTGTGGCTCCGATGTCCGAAATCCGCATGGGTTCTTAACGCCGAGTCTCCGACGACCGCATTTGATTCCTCAAGGCCATCCCAACTTGGGATCGACGCGTCAGGCGTTCCCCTGCTCTCATGGTCTCGCAACAACGACCTTCCTTTGTTTCTCCATTTCCCCGTGCCCTCGGGGCCACGGATTTAGAAATCGGCCGAGTCAGGTACTCTGGTACTGTAGAGAGCGCCTGTGAGCTGCTCATATTTTCCACTGTAGAGCTGCATCCAAATGTTCTGAGCTGGTGTGATTTAAGTAGATGCATATTTCAGATATCCTAGATACTGATTCAATTGGAATCACAGTGATCAGAATTGTGGTTGCTGGTTTAGACGAATTTAAATGGGCTGATGCTGCTTGTCACCAGTCAAGATGAACATGCTCACGACATCGGCAGCGTCCGATTTTGAAATCCGTGGCCCCAGCCCTCTGCCAATCTGTACTTGATTACCATGCCCGTATCGTAGCACACAGCAAGTCGCGGCAGGAGGATCGCTGTGCATTGCAGTGGGACACCGGGTCCTGGGAAAGGGCTTCCCGTACAGCCAGGGGACGGCGAAAAGAGACGCCGATTCACCCAATTTCTCACCACACTATCCACGCACAGTAGTGAAGCGACACTTTGGCTATACGCCATACAAAAGCAGTATCATAGGAAAGGAGTTATTCTGCAGAGTATCCAGCTAGAATTCTAGCATCTTAAGTGACGTTTTTGGCAAGAAATTGTGGGTGAAACCGAGATCGTTGTACCTCCTAGTTTTAAATTTATCTCAATCGGCGTTTAGTTCCGCCGTCCCCTGACAACCTGAGTGCGTCTATTTGTACTGGTATGGAGTGCCGGCGGAGATCGAGGGGTGTTTCTATCTTCTGAGATCGTGCAGAGCGGGGTGGGATGGAGGAGAATGTGAAAACGACGCGACTGTCTACTGTGTAGATACCCTGGACAGATTCTCAACGGTTTGGTGAACTGAGCATGACGATAGATAAAATGCCCGTCGCCCTGGTTAGTGCGGCTTCTCCGGGCGATGCCAGCTCCCCATTGATTCTTGAGTTCGAGTGAATGTGTGGGTTTCGCTGCGTACAGTATTGAATAACAAGAGCACAGAGTAGATATCACTTGGCAATTGCAGGTTGGATATTCATGTTACACAGAATTCGCTCTGCCCTTGGGTTGGTGGAGGACACCGATTCGAGAGCCCAAAGAGTGAGCTGACGTCATTGAGTTGACGAATGGCGACTTCGGTTACCAAGATAGGCAGGTAAGGTGGCGGGTACTCTAGGCAGAACCTTGCGTGGCACAGGCTGACATACCCAGACGTAAGACGACGTGCCGCCTGGTCACTGTTTCATCAGATTATGATGTCTTGATGTCAGCCCATACTAAAGGGCTTTGGTATTTCTCCTGAACATTCATCGAAGCAACGACACTCGACTTTCATCATTTTCGGGAACGTCAAACGTACAGTCATCGCCCATCATGAGAAACACACTCACGATCCTGCCCTTCGTGGCAGCGACCGTCACAAGCGGCTTCGTCATTCCAGACGAGGCCATGACGCAACAGCTCGTTCTGGAAACACAGCAATCCAAAGAATCTAAGTCATCATCGTCGTCATCTTCATCTTCGTCGTCGTGGCTTGACCGGATATACTCGGCTGAGGATGTTCGTGCCTCTGTCGACGAGGTGCGCATCAAGGCCGAGCATGCGTTTTCCAGTGCCAAGGACACGGTTGAGCAGAGCATGGACTCGCCACTCAAGTTTGAGATACCGGATTTCCTTGCTCCCTCCTGGATGACCGGAAACAACAATGATGAAGATGACAGTGGACACGGAGGTCACGGGCGTCACGGACATCATGGCCACGGGCCGGTTAACCTCACAATCTACCAAGCTATCGCAGAGTCCAAGTACACGACCAAGCTGTTGAAACTAGTGGACGAGTTCCCGGATATCGTGAGCTTGCTTAACAGCACGGAGACAAACCTGACGGTTTTCGCACCGACAGATCGAGCATTTGCCAAGATTCCCAAGCATGGCCATGACGATGAAGATCACAAGCCACCCAAGGAGTTCCTCGAAAAGCTGCTCAAGTACCACGTCGTGCCTGGTCTGTACCCTGCTGGACGAGTTCTTGCTAGCTCCACGCTGCCTACAGCACTGAAGACGGAAGATCTCGGAGACCGTCCGCAACGTCTACGCGTTTCGGTCAGCCTGTTTGGGCTGCGCGTCAACTTCTACAGCAAGGTTGTTGCCGCCAACATTGTGAGTTTGGTCCTAGTTCTACCTATGTTTTTGATATAAATTTGCTGACAAATCTCTCTCACAGCGCACCAAAAACGGCGTCATCCACGGCGTCGACAGTATCCTGGTGCCACCACCCACCACGGCTCGCATTCTCAACCTTTTCGCCGACCGCTTCTCCACCCTCTTGCTGGCCTTCGAACGAACTGGCCTCCACAAGGAACTCTCCGACAATCTTGGTCCGACCACTGGCGCTACCACCTTTGCTCCCACCAATACGGCTTTCCAAAAGCTGGGCCCAGGCATCAACGCCTTCCTCTTCAACACTCATCGCGGTCTCGGCTACCTAAAGGCCATTCTCAAATACCACCTCGTTGCCAACGAGACCTTATACTCTGACGCCTTCTATGGGCCCCAAGATGCCACCGATAACACCATGACTTTCCCTTCCGTCGAAACTGAGCACGTCGACTTGCCCTCGCTCCTCGATGAGAAGAATATCAGTGTCGATATTGCTCGTTTCCACGGCCACCTGTTGTCTATCCGTGTCAATGGTTTCACTCACGTGGCTGTGCGTGATGGCATTGCCGAGGATGGCGTCATCCACGCTATTACGCGAGTCTTGATCCCGCCTCACCCACACAAGGGTCATGGAGACGACGGGGACGAGGAAATGACGGTGGCCGAGCTCATCGAGCGGTTGGCTCCGTATGTAGAGAACGAGAATGTGGAGATCGAAGACGACTGGGTCATGATCAACCGCGAGGATGTGGATGCCAACAACGAATTGTGAAGTTGTTGCCATGTATTATCATCAGTCAGGAAGGATTTGAGGGAAATCTGGATAAGGTTGACATACATCAGCTCACTGAGCATCTTTGCTGTCGAGCAGGGTAGGCAATCACCCTTGTGTTTTGCATAGAGGCAAACGTGCTGTACTTTGCATTGGAGGCGGGTGTTGATGGAGAAACAGAACCAGACCCACCACGCTCTTTGGGTAGGAGGTTCGTAAGTAGAAGTACGAATCTTGTAGACATGTGTCCAGCAGGTTAAGGTCATTTGACTACAGTGTACAAAAAAGGTCGGACATGATTCATGAGGCTTGCAACTATTTCACAATAAATGGTTGGATAACCTATTTATTCGTGACATTTCCTCTGTATAATGAAGTAGAGATGCGCTGTGAGTGAAGGGCATTGAAGGCGGGATATGGAGCATGAGAAAAACGTACGCGGTTCAACCAGTCGCCACAGCAAGTCCATGTCATTATCCGTCTTACCTCCTCACATGATCTTTAAGTTCTTATGTTAATACATGGGCCCCTGAAGGATATCCACCATCCACCACATGATTCCTCAGCTACGAAGTCCAGACTCCATCCTCTGAAATCCGGTCCGGGTTGTCTGTCCAAAATAGCAACGAGACAGCTCAGCTGTTGCGTTGCGGCGAACAAGGCCCAAGCCAAAAATCTAAAAGCCGAGAGGCTCTCTTACCGTCTCGCCATCCCGGCATTCCCCGTTTTCTTCCTCAGAGTGGCCGTGCTGCCCCATTGGCCCGCCGACTTCTTCAATTTGCTTCCGAGGCTGATTTTGGCTGCGCTAGCAGGCTGCTGGCCTTCATACGTCGCCGCCGTCACTTTGGTACTCGAGTCGCCCATGAACGGGAGGGATGGTCGCCGGATCGTGGGATCCAAGGCCGTCTTGTCCGATGCCTTGGTGGTGATGCTGCCGTTGCTGTCCTCGGTATTCTGCCGTTCTCTGTTCCGCCGCAATGCCCCCATCATCACCGCCCAGGACTCCACCTGGCCGCTGGAGGCTTCTTCCACACAATTGCATTCGTCGCCGGCGGGACACGTGGTCTCTCCCCACGTGTGCCATTCGGCAAGGCAGTTTTGGTGCATGGCACAGCCGCATGCCAGACAAGTGACATATTGGGCCTCGATCAACTCCCGGCAGAAGACACAGATCAGATAAATCTGTGTTCGTTTGCAGCGCTCGCAGGTTCCTGCTGCTCCGCCAACGGTGCCGCCTTCGTACGCAGCGCGCAGGGGGTCGAGGTGGATCTCGTGGATCCGGCATATGCCTACTACGTCAAGGCCGCGGCCGGATGCGATGATAGATTGTAGTTGTTCCTTTTTGCTCAGGGGAATGGGAGATGTAGCGCCCTGGCGAGTCATTGTGTGCTGGCTCATATTGTCGTTGCTGTTGCCGTTGTATGCCTCATGGAAACCGTCGTCCTCGAATTGGTCTCGCGGCGCAATAGGATCGCTGGACTTGTCATCGCGAATCGTGTCAAACTTCAGGATCTCAAGTCGTGGGATCCAGGCTTCCCACATCAGAAGCATCTCGGCATAGGCGTAGCGGTAATTCGAGAAGGCTACCTGCCGGGTTGGCTCCAGCAAGGGCACCGCCAACCAACCGTCGTCGTCAAAAATGGACTGGTCCTCCATGGTGACAGTTATGCCGCTTACGATGAACGGCATCGTATCTTCCCTTTTCTGCTCATCGTCAGAGTACGAATTTCGCGTCGTCGCCGGGTCTGAGGTGGGACCAAGCACAGTGGATGCTCCCCACGTGATATTTGATGGTGTGAAATTAGCCAAGATCGCCTCTCCCGGGCTGGTTCGTTTCTGTGTCGGTGGCGAGGTGCTGCTTCCAGAAGTGCGAGGGAAGTGACCCGCGAAGCCTGCCATGAGCGTAGAGTTTACTCGGCGGAAGGGCCTCGGATCTGGCGAGGTAGACAGGCTTTGCGTAGCTCCCGTATCCGATGTCCCTTCACGTGGCGTTCGCGAGGGCGACGTCTCGCCGCATGAATAGGAATTCGATCCCGGCTCGCCTGGCCAAATGCCCAGATCTGATTCAAGTGACCCTGGGATGGGAAGTGGCGTATGTATCGTTTTGGGTGTTGATACCACCGAGTTGACTTGACTCTTGGCGTTCAGTCTCGTATTCCATAGAGAGGCGTCCGCAGGAAAGTAGTCGAGTGAGAAGGACGGCGCCTTCAGGGTGAGAGGCGTCTCGGGCTGGGTTAGATGTGACTCGGCGTAGGCGATACCACACTCATCCGACGTTACCTCACTGAAGATACATGAGAACATGGCGAGCATTTGCACATCCGCCGCCTGCTCAAAGTACCCGAAAAGGTCATAGATGAAATCTTTCGCAAGAGGGTGTAATCCCCATTTGACTCTACCCGTGAGTCGGATGGCCGCTTCATTTGATCTGTCATCTACAGAGTCCTTGAAACGAGCGACCGCATCACGCGCCACGACTAGAACCGAGTCCCTCCGCTGACCATGATTAAGTAGCTCCAAGGGAATGTCTCTCTTCAGAAGCAATGCTGCGTACTTCCAGATATGTACGAGATCGGTTCTGCCGTACTTGTCAGCTACCTGCGCGTTGTGCCCACACACTTCAGGGCCGTCGCCGAAAATCCTGTACTCCAAAGCAAGTTCGCGCTTGGATGGAAGCAGGTCGGCCAGATTATGAAGTGAAACGATATTCCTGGGCCTCGCGAGGCGACGCCTGCTGGCGACAGTGCCAGTTCCTGTTTCAATACCTGTGCCACCACCACTGGAGCGAACAGAGTAGGTGCCACTGAAGGTGTCCTTGAAGCGCCGTTTTGGTAGATACCAGAAATGAACCTTGTGCATGTAGGCACTTTCAGAGTCGCTTGAGCTTGACGTCTCTTCGGACTCCTCCGATTCTGAGCGGTCATCTGCATTGGAGTTTTCTTCCAGCAGATGTCGCTGCCGTGGCGGCGGAGAGTCTGGCTGCAGTCTTCCGAAGCCGGCAAACGAAGGCTCGCCTTTGACGCGTTCCCTATACCCCTCGGTAGGCGTAGCGAATAGAGCCCTGGCTTTCTCTTCTCGGGACGGGAAGAAACAAACAAGCCTTCCATCATTAGACCATCGAGCCCCACAGAAGCGAGGTAGAGGTGGTATGACCGGTCGGTTGGCTGGAGCCAACGTGGCGTCGAGATCGGTACTAGCTGCAAGTTCTTGCGACATACTGGTCGAACCTCCGGTCGGGTAATCGTTTTCCTCGTCTTCGCTAGAGCTTTCATCCGCGAGGCCGTCAATGTCGTCATCGAAGTTCCGAACATTTTTGAAGAAATTGCTGCTGTTCAAGAGGTCCGTTTCGCCGAGGAGGTAGCTCAAAGCTGGCTCGAGGCAGTTCTGCTTCCGCCTGGCGAATTGCGCAACAATTTGATTGACCTCCTGATCCAGTCTTTGAAACATTTCTTCCGACATCATGGCTGTCTTCTCGATAATGAATTTGGGCGCACTCGATTTGGGATAATTGTCTGGGATGTCTATTTTCACCCTCATGTAAATATTTTCGCCCTCTGAGCCCCACGGACCTCGCAGGGATGCGTCTAACATGAGATTATTCATATCCACGTTTTCCCAGTGCACATTGGGCACTTTGTGACTGACCCGAAGGATCTCATCATGCAAAGTGTCAGGCTCACCCCATGCAGTGTCGTTGTAATTCGATCCAAATAGAGCTGAATCCCGCGAATCCTTTCTCTGTGCTAGGTTGGCAGTTAAATTCCTCTTTTTCTTGCTCATAGTGATCCCCTTCATCCAGCCAAGCTGATCCATGCTCTTATCATGTGATCGGTTACCATTGGGTTTGGCTTTCATAGACGGACCTTTCCATGCCGGTACAAGACCCGAGCGGGCATAGTGCTGAGCCATACCCTGCATGCCCATGGTCAACGTGCTGCGCCGGTAGGGCGTTCCTCCACTGCCGGGTCGGGGGTCGCTCATAGTAGCAGATCTTCGTTCTCGGCTTGGGTTGTCGTCAATAGAGCGCCACGTTCGGTACGCGGCCCCTTTCCGAGTAACCTGGAGGTTTCTCGGCGCCAACCCGTCTTTGACATGGCCAACTCTTCGTAAAATCTGAGCATCTGCTCTTTGTAGACGCACCTCGTTATCCTCACCCCAAGAAACCAGCTGAAAGTCTCTCTTGTCGACTCCCTCATCGGTCACAGTACCTCGTGCCCTCCACAGAAATTCTCTCACTTTATAATTGCCGTGGCCAGAGAATGTAGCTATAGGACTAATCATTTCTTCCCGCGGCTCGCTCTCGTTGATGCGTGCATCGTACAGATACAGATTTCCTGGGTCATTTTGGGGCATGGCGAGCAAACCCCACCCGAACGGCGTATGGCGAGCACGCCAGACAGGAAAATTCGTACGGATGATGCGCTCTGGTTCTTCTGGGATGCTGTAATCCCACATTTTGATGGTTTTGTCCAAGGAGCAGGTCGCAATGCGAGTAGCTTGGGTTCTATTCCAGTCCAACCCGTAGATCTTGGACGTGTGGGCATTGATGGATTTGAGGGGCTTTGAAGCTTTCCGATCATCCCAGACATGCAACATCCGATCGTGAGCCGAAGCTAGGACATGGGGAGCCTGTCGGTTATACTTGACCTGAGTTGCGCCGGCAAACCAGTCACAAAAAGTCAAGGCGGGTTGTCGAGGTCGGCGGAGATCCCAGATATGAACATAACCATCTACAGCGCAAGTCGATAGCATGTCAGGGTGATGGGCGGAGAAGTTAATGTCGGTTATGGCCCGACTGTGGCCCTGGAGCGAGTGCTCAATAGCGCCATTGGGGGAATCATCGCGCATGTTCACATTCCAGATAAGACAGCGATGATTCGCCGTGGATGCCACCCAGTAGTCGCGAGCAGCAAACGGTGACCACTGAACATCAACCACAAGCCAAGGGAGGCCATGGCTACTGAGACGTCGTGGTGGACTAAAAGGCGAGTCGAGATCAATAATAGCAAGGCCTTCAGGACTGTTCACAAATTAGTTTTTGTATGAACCTAGGAATGGGAAGGGTTTTGACTTGCGATGCAAGGGCTATGTCACGGCCAGCGGGAGAGATGGTAGCCGAACCCACGAGGCCGTCGACGTGAATAGTTACATCAGCATCAAATGTGTCGCTCTCGTAGGCAGATTTAATGACCCTGCCCTTCTTGGAGGAGCCGACCGCAGAGGGCATGATGCGACGGTCTCGATAAATCTCTTCTCGAGAATCTCGATCATCATGAAGAGGATTTTCAATGGTTCCACGAAGCTGGGGCAACCTTTCTCGCTCTCAGGGCGTGGTGGGTACAAGGTCACGCGGGCCTGTCACCCAGTACGTCGTTACCGACCCATACAGATGAACTTCAAGGATGGAAGATGTGTGTACAGGCAAGCCAAATGGCGGTCATGACACTATTTGAATTGTTCAAAGCCCACAACGGGCCTTACAACGACTTGTTAGCGTGCGATGAAGAACCCTCAAATGGCGATGTCATAAGAAAAAAAAGCAGGACATGATTGGTTTGATGCGATAGTCCAGCGCGTTGCAGCAGGCTTCCTCACCGAAGGCCGTGCAGGCACGTGCTGTTTGTGACACGATGTTGACCTGCAGAATGCCTACGGTACAAGTACCCAGCATCCAGCGGAGTTTAGATGTGTCTGGAAATGAGACTGCACAAAAAGAGGGTATCCTGATTAACACAATGGAACCTACCGCGTGAGCAATACTTTGTCGTAGAACGAGACAGATACTTCTGTACGCATAAACAAATCTGGTTGCTAAGGAAGTGACATTTACACTTCCCTCACTGTAGAGACAGTAAGTCTCAATATTGGACCCCACAGTGACAATGGCAACCCCCCACTTGTCAGAAAGCAGAAGGCACATTGAGTGCCTGGCACAAGTGGGGCAGAACTCGTGACAACATTCTGGAGCTTCAATGGTCCTTTGTACCTGCCTCCCCACTTCACTGACCGGGGAAGTATCTTTCTTCGCTTTATAATATCTTGCAAGTTCTACCAGTAGGCTACGCCCCATTCCTTGACGCGTGCGCAAATTGCTCACATCGCATCGATTGTTCTTGTTAAGGGATATTATCATCTGTGTCTAATTACTCAAGATCTGGTGGCGAGGATGGCGCTACCTAAGCGAATTATCAAGGAGACGGAACGTCTCTTATCCGAACCGTATACCTCCCCAACCGGCCTCGTCCCATCCACTATTACGTTCACCTCATGGCCCTGCGCTAGGATATCGTGTGATTTCTACAGTGGCTAACTGATATATTCATGGCGCAGTGTCCCTGGTATCAGCGCGGTGCCCCACGAAGATAACTTGCGGTACTTTGACGTGGAGATCTTCGGACCCTCCGGTTCCCCCTACGAAGGTGGCGTTTTCAAACTAGAACTGTTCCTCACAGACGAGTATCCTATGGTACCGCCCAAGATTCGGTTCCTGACCAAGATATACCACCCGAATGTTGACAAGCTTGGTCGCATCTGCCTTGATGTGTTAAAGAGTATGATCAATTTTGACTTTACATGTGCATATACATACCTATATACCTATATATCTATATATCTATATTTCTTCTGCCCGTAACGTTTCCCTAACAACTGTTACAGACAACTGGTCACCAGCTCTCCAAATCCGCACGATCCTCCTTTCCATCCAAGCCCTCCTCGGCGCACCGAACCCCGACGATCCCCTCGCCGCAGACGTGGCCAAGAGCTGGAAGGAAAACGAGGCCAAAGCCATCGCCACTGCCAAAGAATGGACCACTACCTACGCCGCGCCCCAAAAGAAGGAGCTATAGCCTTGAGATGTAGCCTTGGGAAACACGCTGAAGGCGAACATGGAATCATCATCCCCACATGTCGCCCAGCGGCTTGCTCCTATGCTCCAAATCTGGCCTAGGTTTTTCAAGATCCCACAGAAGCTGTAGCCACTCGCTTCATCTCTTCGCCTTCAATTTAGCTTGGTTACGGCTGGGTTTGCGTGGTTTGGTGATGATGGATGGAGAATCGGCAGCTACCCTTTTGTCTCAAATTGCACAGCGCGAGGCTCGCTACGGAGATCATCACAGAAATTTGAAGAAAAAACAAAAAAAGAGAAACCAGGTCGAGAAAGCCCGGTTTAGACGCTTCGCGTGAGTTTTTTGAGCCGTTCGACTGCGCAAATCTGCGATCTTCGGACGGTAGGCCCTTTGCATTTATAGGCGGGACAGGTCTATAGCTATGGCTGTGTATGGATTTGTGTATATTGAGCCATCCACGCTGCATTTCAAAGTTGAAGCTTTCGTGAGGAACAGTCGCAAGTTTACGATTTATGACATCGTAGTGCATGCATCACTGATTGGCACGTGGTATCTATCGTTGCATCATCAATTTATGAAGGTTTTGCATGGTCGTGTGGCCTCTGTTCGCATCATCTGCTGAGCGGTAACTCTTCATGCTTGAACGGCTTCTTCCCCTCACCTACTCCATAGGAAGCCGTCACATGGCCTGTACCACAGACAACGTACTTGTATATCGTCAACCCTCCCAGGCCAACAGGACCTCGAGCGTGAAACTTGTTCGTGCTGATGCCAACTTCGGTGCCAAATCCATATCGCATACCATCAGCCATGCGCGTTGAGGCGTTCCAGAAAACGCCCGCCGAGTCAACATTGGCTGTGAACTTCTTGGCAATATCTGCCGAGGAAGTTACGATGGCATCTGTGTGTCTTGAGCCGTGCATGTTGATGTGAGCGATAGCCTCGGTAATATCCTTGACCACCTTCACCGCGAGCTCGAGCTTGAGGAATTCGGTATCGTAGTCGGCGTCTAAGGCTTCAGCGAGGTGTCGGGTACCCTCCTCTTCACTCAGCACATTTTTGAGAACTGCCAAACTCTTGGGATCGCAGCGCAAGGAAACTCCCTTAGCGACCAGGGCCCGGGCAACAGGGACAAAGACCAAGTTCAGCCCTGCCTCTTGGACCAGAAGGGTTTCCACGCTGTTACAGGCAGCCGGATAACTGGTTTTGGAGTCGACAACCAAGTTCACAGCCATGGCGGGATCCGCCGACTGCTCGAGGAAGATAGAACATACGCCATCGGCATGACCGAGCACGGGGATCCTCGTTGTCTCCTTGACCATGCGAACAAGCTCGTTACCGCCTCGAGGGATGACAAGATCGATGTGTTTGTCGAGGCTAAGGAGATGGCCGACTTCTTCTCTTGTAGTGACCAGCTGGATGGCATCATTGGGTACGTCGAGAGTAGAAAGCGCTTCTGAAATCACGTTCGCTATGGCTCGGAATGATTCGGTGGACTCCTTACCTCCTAGATGAAGGTAAAAGAATGAACCACTAGACTCATGAGAAGTAGCGTAAAGGGATGAGAGAAACCGTCTGCTGACAACATACCTTTGAGGATCGCTGCATTGCCGGATTTGATGGCTAGGGCGGAGATGTTTGCAATCACTTCAGGACGAGCCTCAAATATAATTAGGAGAACTCCTATAGGGCAAGTGAACCGCTCCAGTATTAGATCGTCATCTAGCTTGGTCCGCAGCGTGACTTGTCCGACTAAACGTCAAACCCCCCCAGTTGCCTTGAGTTAGCTCGAGATGTCGTACCCGGGAAAGGGGAGGAGGAGGAGAAAAACAGAAGCCATAGTTCTTCAACAGAAAAGCTAATAACCAGGAGACCAGGATGGCTATTTCACATACTCGGGTCCTCGAGTTCCCGTACATCCAGAATGCCTTTCAACATGTCATCCCATTTGCCCTTCTTTCCCAGGTCCAGGCGAGCCAGCATGCTCTGGTCCGAGTCGGTCTGTTCGCGCACTCGTTCCAGATCTCGCTTGTTGGCAGCAAGAATATCGTCGCGGGCGGTGGAGAGCTTCGCGTGCATGGCTGTTAGCGCGTCATTGCGGGCATCTGCGGGGAGCGTTGCTAGCACGTGCGATGCGCTCTTAGCTGCCAAGGCAACCTCGAGCGGTGGCTGGGAAGTCAGTGACATGATGTGCCTTTTCGCAACTTTTGGTCTTTAGCTTGAGTTGACAGTGGCTTCGGGGGTTTCTTTGTTGTTCGCAAAAGGACTTTGCTTGCGATAGGGGGGAATATTGACGATCAGTACCGGACTGCACCGGACTGTGCTGTGGTGCGGTACAAACTTAGACCAGGAGGGCGAAAATCAAGCTTGTGAAGCTCCGCCCACAGCAGCTGTCCCTAGCGGGCGTTAGAAATCTCCGCGTATCATTTGGTTGGTCAGCTCTGTTTGTACTGTGCAGCCATGTTTTCTTAGAGAGCTCGGAAAATCGACAAGAAGGGAGCAGGATGGCTTGCGGATAACCTTCCACACGAGATGCTATCAAAGCTAATGGACAGACAATCGCTCCTCGCCCGCGAATAATGCAAAAACAGTGCTATATTCATGGGTCTTGGAATACCACAGGAGCTGTCAAAGACAATGTGAAAGGTCGTCTACTAGAAGGTCATCCATTCTATTTACCCAAGCAGCAACGGAATGTCCCAAGCATGGACTCCTGTATCGTACAATACAAAGATCTCAAGCGCAAAGCAAGGTCTTCAAGTATCACCAAACACAAAAACACCCTTGCCATCTCTGAACCCACTCAGAGTCGTCTGCACCTGTTCCGTCAGCTCGTTCTCCATCGTCTCCCACTCCCACGGAATCTTCACGGTGGGCATGTCCTTGAACTTGCCCTCGCGTATCAGTTTCAGGACTTCATGTACGGTGCGCTCCTTGCCCTCACGATCTTCATCCGCCCATCGACTCAGCCAGAAGCCAACACAGCTCAAGTTCTTGAAGACGAGCATGCCGGTGGGAATCCTCAAGGGCTGCTGAGCCATAGCCCCGTACGTGACCAGCTTGCCGCCATGACCCAGAGCCCCGGCCACCAGCAATGCCGACTTTCCTCCAACGCAGTTGAGTCCTAACCGAACGCCCTCGGGTCTTCCACCCGTCCATTGCTTGATCTGTTCCCGGAATGCCTCCTTGCCAATTTTGTATCCGCTCATTTCCTGCTCTGTGACTACCTTGGTAGCACCCAGCGCCAGCAACTCATTCTTGATGGCCATTGTGTGCTCCACTGTGGGCCGCGCCCGCACCACGTTGATGCTGTTGTAACCCCACAGCTTGCTAAGCTGGATAGCGGCGCGGCCAACGCCCGAGTTGGCGCCGTTCTGAATGAACCAGTCGCCCTCGCGCATCGGCGGTTTCTTGACGAAGTCGCTCAGCATGCGATATGCGCTGAGCGGGTTGATGGAGCAAATTCCAGCTTGAATGGGCTCAATGCCGGTCTTATCAATGCGCATCACTGCGTCGGCGGGTACTGCAGCGTGTGTGCGCCATGTGCCGAACATGCTCTTAACTGGGATCACCCAGTCGCCTTTTTGAAGTTGAGGTGCTTTGGGCGATCCTGTCGAGGCCATAGTCCCGGTCGATACCACCTCAAATACACCCTCGTTTCCCCCGACCGCTGCGGGGTGTGGCGTGCCGAGCAACTGCGAGAAGGGAGCTCGAGCGCCATATTTCCCTTGAACAATGTTCACATCGGCTGGATTAATGGGCGCGGCTATGGTGCGCAAGAGAACGTGGTTATCAGGTAAGGAGGGGGAAATGGAGTATGTATGTAACCTGGAACAGTGTCAATGACATCGTTCATCAAGTTTTCGAGTTGCGATGGGTTCTCATCTGAAGAGATATAGAGATGCAAACTTGTGAAATAGCCTATCCTTCTCTCAAACGATTGGGGATTGGGCTTCCATATGTTTTCTCAACCCCAATATCTATTTAATATCCAGGAGCAAACAATACAGAAGGGCACAAACCGCAGTATCATACATACTTGAGCACTTCCTTAGGTTCACCATGCTCGCTGAATACAAGTGCCTTGGCTTGGGTGTATCCAAACTGGGACGACTTGTGTCGAACTGATATCTGGTATCTAAATTGCGATGCCGCCCCCTGAGGATAGCAACCCTTCGTAGTTCTAGATATACTGAAACCCACGGAGAGTTGCGACCCAAAGCTCTTCGTCAAAGGCCTTAGCGAAACCATCTTCGGGATTGGATGCGGAATCAGAGGGCCAAGCCAATGACTAGATGCGAGCCTTCGCGGTGCGGTGCGGTGCTTGCTCGGCTAGTTCGCCTTGTGGTGCTAAATGGTCGGGTGCGGCTTGGATTAGCGTGATGCTCTTTCGTCAATTGGGATGCTCAATTGATGAGAGCACCGGGTGGGATAGTTGTTGCCGGATCAGTGTTCCCTATCGATTGACATGCTCCGTACCGACAAGTATATCCCAGTTCGTTAGTACCAGCATAGAAAAGGTTGAAGATTTTTTCGGTGATTGCCTCTGTACAAAACGTGAACGTAAACGAGAAGCCCTTGCTTCATTCAAGGCTAATAGTCACAATAGGAGAATGACATCCAAACGGATATGACTTTTTCGTAGCCTTTCGGTAGTGTTACGAAGCTAGGCGATTCAGATAGTGCCGGTACTATGCAAGTATCAACGATTGTAATCTGACCCCGGCCCATGCCCGACCCTGGCTCCGCTTCCGACATCTCAACATCCGGCCTCGGATTACGGTTCGGCTTCGGCATTTGA
The DNA here is from genome assembly GCA_025802455.2 of Iodosphaeria phyllophila. Classification (NCBI taxonomy): domain Eukaryota; kingdom Fungi; phylum Ascomycota; class Sordariomycetes; order Amphisphaeriales; family Iodosphaeriaceae; genus Iodosphaeria; species Iodosphaeria phyllophila. Next base: position 30,796 of record JAOYMO020167897.1, read on the forward strand.
CGTCAACTGTGTTGCTGCGCCGCCAAGCACACCGTTCGTTGCAATTAGACATCAGTAAGGCAGCGTTCAATGTTCGGTGCCGATTTCCCGCATAATGTAGCAATTCGCCGTGGTTAACGCCTCTTGCCTGTCAAAACTTGCGGTTCAGATTTTCTCTTCGCAACCAAGGGGAGGGCTTTTGGATCTTTGATCTTGTAAATTTGTTTGGAATCCGGCTAGCTCATGGGGATGGGGCCCTGTGATTTTAACTTAACTTCCTGGCCACTCCGAACGGTGATCTTCCTTAACGCAGTGCTCCTACGTTGCTACATGATTCAGTTACACCTCTGTACTCGCTCGTCGTCTCCATTAGAGAAGTTGGGAAACATGTCACCAGAGTATGCCTCAGAATGATCATTTAGTCTCACAAAACGTAGTGGAAATCTCTCATCAGACAGGACCAAAAGAGAAGAACCACACAGAAGAGTGAAGGGTGACACCCAAAACTCATCAAGGGTGAAGGAAGTTCCATCGCAGTCCTCGGATGGCCTACAGAGCACAAAAACGCACCAAAAAAAGACTTCAGCGGAACACGCGAGGAGAATCACACTGAACGTTGTCCGATAGCAATTGACTTGATGCCAAAGCAACACCAAACACAGAAAAATATTGCTGTTTGCTCTCGTAACCCATGAAGGCATAGCATAAGGCGTCCACAGAAAAAAACGAAACTAAACTATCGGTATCCTCGGGCTGAAGACAAGCCCTCTTTCGTACTGTTGCACATCTCGCCAAAAACAGGTGACCCTGATGCTCTTGTGTCCTCCTCCCCTTCGGATTGGGGGCTTCGCCACCAGTATCAACGTCGAAGTGTCTTCCATTGCTCTTACTTCCTCTCATCCTAGCCGAGCCAAGTCGATTGCTAGGCGCATATTGTCGATGATGAAATTGATAACGGCCCAATAGTCTTCCCGTGCCAGCTGCCCCTCAACAACCGACTTGAAAGTCGCAGGATACCTCAACTCCCGAGCTCAAGGATACCGCGAGGAAATCAGACATAGGAAAGAAGGATGTGGCGTAGTGCCGACGAATGAGCCCGCAACGGAGCTGGGTATCAATGATTCTCAACTTCTAACACGTCGTAAAAAAAAGGAAAAAAAAGGGGAAAAAAGGAAAAAAAAGCCAATATTTGCGCCCCCTCCCTTCCTCCCTGGAACGGATGAACAGACCGGTGCGCCAGTGCGTTTGCGTTCGTTGCGCTGGCCTGAAACAAGGTTGTGGATGAAATATGCCGTAGCCATCGATCAGCTAAAATCTCGGCTCCAAGGTTTCTGTAGAATGGCGCGTCCCGAAATTAGGCTGGTTTCTCTCCAGCTCTCAACATTTTCGCACCAAATCTTAGTATTCCCATTACTCTCCCAGTACTACTTGATGCCCTTGAACAAATCATCTCCTATATTTGTGTCGACTTTGCTCTCCCATTTGCTCATTTCCGGGATCACCGGCGGGGGCGGTCCAGCAAAGGTCTTAGCTTCGTCAACCTGCATGCTGCTCCTTGGAGGCGAGTCCATATTGCCATGTCTCAAGCGCTTGAACCAACCACTGCTCCGTTTTGCTTTTTTATGCTGGGCGGCGTTGCCAATCTGCTGGCTCATGGGTCGAGTCATGCTATGGCCTGGACCACCGTTGGCATATTGTTGGTGCTCTTCTGAATTCCCGTTTAACCAGGGTTTACTGAGGAGACGGCGAAGACTACTGCTTCGAGTTGAAAATGTCGGCGATACTGGACTCTCTACTGCTCGGCGCTTGAGATTAACCGACGACGAGGTGATGTCCGACGCAGGTGAATGTTCGAGGACCTCAGCTTGGCCATTGAGCGAATCACGCAAAGGTTTCGACCGAACTTCTTGCTCGAGGCTCGGCGTCTTCGGGGGTGTCGGCACTTCTGATACCGGTGCTTTTGCTGGAGAAGGCTGTGGCGGAGGGATGTTGGTGCCCTCTGTAAGAGAGGACAATTCAAACTCCAAAATTGGCAACTCAAATCGCTGAACTGGTGGAGACGCAGGTTTAGATAACCTCCTTAAGCTACCCGAGCTGCTGAACGGTCGGCCAACCATGATAAGGGTTGGTGTGTTGGTAGTCACTCGGCTGGTGATGATATGATAGGATGAAGCGATCCAGGGGTGACAGGCGATACCAGTACTTTAAGCTAGAAAAAAACGGATGGTCATGGACGAATAGCGCCGCAAGTAATCCAGGTGAAGCAAGGCAGGAATTGAGTTTGTCTCATAAGCTCGATGGAAGCGTGAATGATCCCGTCAGGCACTGTACCACCCTGTGTCTACGAGTATGTTCGCCACTCAGTTAGACGGATGACAGTGCAGCAATTGCGACAAAAGGTGCACCAGGATATTTTGTCGGTTTTAGTGAGTATGTGTGGGGCGCTCAAGTTACTTGGCGTCTATTGCCTCTGCCAGGTTTGTAAGTGTGGACAGACAAGGAGAAGCTTAGGTTGAGGATGCTAGTATTGCGTTACTTGCTTGCGTGCTTGGTGAGCCTCCTGCCACCAAGACGGCTGTTTGGGATGGCCCAACTCTCAGCAAAAGAGCATGCGTTTCGTAGGCTGGGAATGTAGAACTGCAGGCTGAATCGCAGACAGGGA
>JAOYMO020168810.1:0-66390 GCA_025802455.2 Iodosphaeria phyllophila
TTCTGCCTTCTGCCTTCTGCCTTCTGCCTTCTGCCTTCTGCCTTCTGCCTTCTGCCTTCGTCATTCGTCATTCGTCATTCTGCATTTACATCCCGGCGGTTTCTCGCCCATGCTGCTCCCCCGGTTATGCTCGGCAAAGTTTTCTCCGCCTCCGTCCTCGGCGTGGACGCCTGCGAGGTGGAGGTCGAAGTCGAGGTTGCTGCACCAGAAGTGGTCGAGGCCGGCCCCGTGGTCACGTTCGTGCGAACCACGCCGCCGTTGGCCGTGCCACCCGTCGTGTTCACGTTGTTGCGTACCGTGTTGGTGACGTTCACGTCCGTGCGGACGACGCCGCCGTTCGCGGTACCACCAACACCACCGTAGCCGTTTCCGCCGACGCCGCCGTAACCATTGCCACCGCAGTTCGTGGTGCAGGTCGTCGGCTCCGTCGCGAATGCTGACGCCGCCAGCATGGCAACTGCCATCGCGATCAATGTCTTTTGCTTCAAGTCAAACTCCAAAGTAGGTGAAAGTTACCGTCTCTGTCGACGTAGGTTATTGTAGACCGTAACCGGGAGGTTGTACATCACTTCCGTCTTTGTCGCGCAGGTTGATCATCAATCAGCCAGCGGAGTGAACGAGAAGTTCTTGATGAACATGTAACGGTCTATTCCTGGGGTTGCTATTCCGCCCCAGGTCGGGTCATTGGTTCCCCAATGATTGAAGATGAAGGACGCCGGCTTTTCCGGAACGACCTTCACGTGAGTTGCAATCAACTGGTTGTCTCGATAGAACTCGACCTTGCCTGGTTTCCAGACAAACTTGAAGGCGTGAAACTGGTAGTGTGGGTAGTTCCCACGACCAGCCGCCGGAACCCGGTACGTTTCGCTCGGTGCGTCTTCGTGGGTCCACGTCGTCGTCTGCGTCAGGGAAGCCCGGGCTGCCAGCCCCTCGACCTCGATATCGATCTCAGTTTCTGATTTGCCGCGGAACGCGCCAGCGCCCGTGACCGTGCCCGAGATTGCATCACCGAGCTGGGACGGGTCATCCGACGTCGAGCTCGCCTTCATCGCGAAGCGATACGTGCCGTAGCCAAACTCGGCGATCGTCTTGACTTCGCCGCCAACTGAAGTGAACGTCCCGTCTGGATTCTGGGTCTGCGACAGCTTGATGCGCAGCATCCCATCTCGGACGATAACGTTCTCCTCCTTGAAGGAGGCCTTGTTCGTGGGGCCATTCCGCGGTGCGGTCCACGTTGAAATGACCCATCGATTGGTGTCAAGCGGCTCCGAGAAGTCCTCGAAGAAGACCTGCGGCTTGCTCTTCAGGATGGTCTGTGTCGCGCATGAGGCGGGGACGAGTAGCACTACCATCACCCACAGGAACCTCATGTCACGCTCACCCTTCATGAACATTCCTTCAGGACCTTCGTCTCCACCATCTTCTCAAAATCAGGGAGCGGGCAGTTCCCGTCGATGTTCAACCGACGGGTCATCAGCGGCGGGTTCCCGACGGCGTTGAAGCTGTCTCGATTCACCATCATGGTCGACGTGTAACCGAGCTTCGACGCCACATGGACCGCCGCATTGGTATTGTAACCATACGGCCAGGCGATTGACGTCACCGGTTTCTTCGTCACGCGCTCGATGATGTGCTTCGATGCTGCCATCTCGCGGGCCATGATGCACATGTTGAGGGTGTCGAGCTTGTTGTCGTACTTGACGAAGTGCGTGTGCGTGTGGGACCCAATCTCGAAGAGCCCGTCCTTAGCGATGCGGCGAACATCGCTCTCGTTCATGTACAGGTCGTTGTCGAAGAAGCCGCTGATGATGTAGAACGTTGCCTTGAGCTTCATCTCCTCGAGCAGCTTCGCCGCCTCGACGTTGTCCTTCCAGCCATCATCGAAGGTCAGGACGACCGGCTTTGGCGGCAGCGCGGCCTTGCCGTTCATGTACTCGGTCAACTCCGCGACGGTGATCGTCGTGTAGCCCTTGTCCTTGAGCAGCTGCATCTGCGCCTTGAAGACGTCTGGGTGAATCACCTCTCGCGATGGCTTGTCAACGTCAGTGACGCGGTGATAGATGATCACCGGCACTTGAGCCGAACCTGGTGTGGCCTGCGTGTACTCCGTCTGTTCCTCCACCCGGTTCTGGCAGTACTCGGCCACCTGCTCGTTCACGTACTGGGCATCGGACCTTGATAGCTCACTCGCTTCTGGCACGCCGCCTGGTGGGGCGTGCCGAGTGCCACCCATCAAGAATGGAATCCCAGCTGCGATACCAACCGCGCATACGAAGCCAATTCCGATTCCCCAACGCGATTTCAAACTTGACATTTTCTCCTCTCCAGATACCCGTAAGGCTGGGAGACCCAGCCTTACGACTCACTTCGGTGCAGATGCAGGGTTTGGTGGCGGTCGGGAGATTTCCTCCGCGACCACCGCTGGTGCCTTGATCGTGGCGATCGCTTCGGCCATCGCCGGCGGCAGGCCGACTTGGTCAACGACCAGGTAACCTGCGCCGCCGAGGACACAGACCACGATCAATGCGGGCCACCGCATCAGGACATTCAAGACCATCGCTGGTCCGGCACTCGGTCCTTGGATCATGTCGATCAGTCCTTCTTCAGGTTCCAGTCGAACCAGTAGGTCGCGTAGAGCTGGAAGGTCGCGTGACGCTTCTGGCCCGAGTTGTAGCCGGCGTCGGTCAGACCGATCGTCTGGTTCCGGCTCTTGACGCGGAAGCCGAGGTCCAGCGAACCGTCGGTGAACCGCTTGTTGATCTTCAGGCCGAGGACCGGCGTGATGGCCGTGTCGTTCGAGTCGATGACGTACTCGAGCGCGCCGTACGTGTTGAACCGCATGTTGTCGCCGAAGCGGAACCAGTCGACGCCTTGTTCGAAGATGCCCTGCGTCTGGAGACGGGGTTCGCCGGCACCGAGCTTCGAGCCCGTGTACACGATGGTGCCCCACGTGTTGCCCGGGTAGCTGAGGCCTTCGGCCTTCGTGTCGAACGCGGAGAGTGCCAGGACGGCGCCGATGGCCGCGATTCCTGCATAAAGTTGACGCTTCATTTCATTCCTATGGGAGTTGGTGGGACGGGAAAATCAGTTGATGAGCTTGTTGTCGAGGGTGGATTGATCACCAAAGTCGTACCGCTTGACCTTGTTCCATGCGAGCAGCTCCTTGCGAAGCACCACGATCTCGACGAACGCTCGCATGTACGCGTAGAAGTTGACGTAGCTGATCCAGTAGTACGCGGGGAACTTCCAGATCACATCGAGCCGCTTCGTGCGATACGACACGTAGAGGCTGATGATCGCGGCGATCGACAGATCGATGCCGATGGCCCATGGCAGGGAGGTCGGGGAGTAGATCGCGAGGACCGACAGCCAGAACAACCGATTGAAGATGACCGCGTCAGCCGTCAGCATGATCATGTACCAGTCGACCCGCTGCTTCCGCAACGTGAGGGCGAACACGTCGTGCTTCTTCATCACCTGCCAGAACCCGCGGTACCACCGCAGAATCTGCTTGTGGTAGTCCTTGAAGGTGCCCGGGTCCTGCGTGTTGACGATCGCCTTGCCGAGGTACGCGACCCGACCGCCGGCCCGATGGACCTGCATCGTGAGGTCCATGTCCTCGGCGAGGGTCAGGTGATCGATCTTCAGCTTCGCGAGGACCTCGGTCCGGTACATGGACGCGCAGCCCGGGGCGACGAACACGACGTTGAAGTTGTGCTGGCCGGTTTTCGCGATCTCCTGGCCGTACGTGTAGTCGAACGCGCGGGACGCCGAGAAGAGGTGGTCATTCTTCACCGACTTCACCTGCCCGAGGTAGAGCGCGACCGTCGGGTCGTTCTCGGCGGCTTCGACCATCGCCTGCCGGAAGTTCTTGTCGACCTTCGTGTCGCCGTCGAGGAAGATGATCCAGTCGTACCGCGTCTCGATGCTGAAGTGCTCGAGCGCGGCGATCTGGGCCTTCGCCTTGCCGCCGTTGACCGGCACGGTGTAGACGTTGACACCGCGTTTCAGCGCGATCTCCGCGGTTCGGTCGGTCGAACGATCGTCGACGATGTAGATATCGGCACGAAGGAAGCCGGCCGCGAGGAGGGAGTTGATCGTCCCGTCCATCACAGGTTCCTCGTTGTACGCCGGGATCAGCACACCGATTCGGTGCGTGAGCCGTTCTACGTACGTATCCCCAAAGTGTTCCATATGTCCTTCGTTATCATTCAGTGAAGCCATTCTATCCTCATTCGCGTAGGTTGTACACCTCTGAAGTGTAACATGGAAAAGGGCTGCTTTCGCAACCCTTTGATTTGTGCATGTGATTTCAACAGGAACCTAGTCGATCCCTGATCGTCTTCTCAATCTTCAAGAGGGTGCGTGACCAGTCCATCACACGACCCCTGACATCAAACGATTCAGCGTCGAGTATCTCCGAGCTCTGTGAACCGAAGTGAATGACGAGGCCGCGGAAGCGGCCGACACCACCTTTGTGTGGCCGGTCATCGATCAAGATGGATTTCTCGGTGCCGACGAGCGACTTGTCCTGAGCAACGATGAGGGCGTGGAGCCCGTCATTTCCGAAGTGGCGCTGAACCCACAGGGCCTTCTCCACGTACGCGTACGGTGAGAACTTCGGTGGCTTCGTCAGGAACCAGATGCGACCAGGAAACTGCGTCTGGAGAAGATTGATGGACTCGATCGCCTGTGGCATGGGATCGAGCCAGATGTAGGAGCCAGGAAGGAGCTTGAAGTGATCAGCGGTGTGCCCTTGCTGAGCCATCCCACCATCGAAGTCAGCGGTGACGCCGTCTAGATCGATGAAGATGTTGTCAATGATTCCTGCACTAACGACCTCGCTACGCCTCTCTTGATGCTCCACCCGCGGTCTCCAAAATCTTCTTGCCAGCCGTTCGATTGTCCGCCGGCGAAGCTGTCGCCTTCAGCTGCTCAGCGATCCGTTTCTGAACGTCGGGATTGGTCCGATAGCCCCACCGCTTCTGGTGCTTCGGGCCTGTGCTTGACGGGCCTGTGCTTGACGGGCCTTTGTTGCCCTTCTTGCGTTGTTCAGAAAACTGGCGCGCAGCAGCCAGGTTGCGTGCATTCTTCGACTGACGTGACATTCTCTTCCTTACGTGGTTATTGTAGCCCGTTCGGCGGGCTTTGTATACGACCTAATGCAGGTCGAGCTTCTTCGCGATCGCTTCTTTGCGACCTCGTTCGATGGCCTTCCCAAGCAGGACGCCTGGCCCATAGATGTGCATGAACTGCTCGGCTGAAACCTGGAGCGACGCGTCCATCACGTCAAGCAGCTCGGACGGCGTCACGACGAAGGATTCACCGATCAGGTTCGCGATCGTCATCGCCCGACACAGATCGCTGACCTCGTCGAGGCTCGAACCCCAGGCCTTCGCCCGCTTCAGCAGGTTGAAGACATCCATCTCCGTCCGTTTCATTTCACGCAGGAACTGGATGTTGGTGAAGAGGTTCTTCGTGCGGGTGTCGGCGTGCAGCGGTACCGTCGTTGAGAGCGGGCTGGCCATCAGGGCCGTGTGGATCATGACACGTTCATCTGGCTTGCAGTGCCGAACCGCGAGGGCACACCGTGACATCGAGGACAGCTTCGACACGTCCACGATCTCGCCGTAGAGGTTTCGAAAGAACGTCACGTCGATCAGGGCACCCATCAAGTCCATCATGTGGAAGAACCGATCAGGCCGCTCTTCCTGAAAGACCTTCGTCAGCTCACCCCAGAACCGCTCGGTCGCCAGTTGATTCAGGTCGCCGCGTTCAACCATGCGCATCGACAGGATCATCGTCTCGGACGCGATGTTGAAGTCTTTGTACCGCGCGAAGAAGCGGCAGAGCCGGATCACGCGGAGCGGGTCCTCTTCGAAAGCTGGTGAGACGTGACGCAGAATCTTCTCGTTGAAGTCCCGCAGACCACCGTGGGGATCGATGATCGCGAGAGACGGAAACTGCTGGTTGACTGGCCGAGCCATCGCGTTGATGGTCAAGTCCCGCCGGTACAGGTCCTCAGAGAGGGTGACGTCATCGGTCACGACCTCGAAGCCGAGGTAGCCCGCCCCGGTCTTTCGTTCCGTTCGAGCGAGAGCGTACTCGTCACCTGTCACGGGGTGGAGGAACACCGGAAAATCGGCACCAACCTGCTTGAAGCCACGGTCGAGCATTTCCCTGGGATTGGTCCCGACCACCACGTAGTCGAAGTCCTTGGGGACCAAACCCATGAGCTCATCGCGGACGGCGCCGCCTACAACGTAGATTTTCATCTGACCATTATAACATGAGTCGTGACTACCAACCCAACAATTCACCTAGGTCGAGGTCAAGTACCACCGAGTGACGACCTTGAACCGCGAGGTCATCGGGCCACGTCAGAATGTCAGGCAAGATGTCCTCTTCCTTGAGGAGGGCGTTCACCGACATGTCGAAGTTTTTGTCGGTGCAGATGTGGCCGACATCTGCCGAATCGTAGTCATCGAGATTGATCAGGACGGTCGCGCTGATTTCCTCAGGGTCGTCATCGTCGTCCACGAGCACGTTGACGTCAAGACTGTTCACTTTGAAGAACGCACCCCACTGACTCTGGCCGTGCTTGCCACCGCCGTCTTCGCCGAAGGCGCAGACTTTATTTCCTAGGAGGGCGCGTTCCAGTAGAATCTGCGCGTCACCCTCAATCATCACCCGAATTGGAATCGACACTTAGTCCTCGAGGTTCCTCCGAAAAGATTGCTTCGCCGTGGAGCGAGCTTGATCCTTCGGGGTCTTCATGCGACCACCGTGGCGACCGGAGAGGACGTCATGGAGGTGCTTGTTGCGTGGCTTCGGCAGCGCCAGGACCATGGGCTGCGACTTGGGGTGTTTGGCGGTATTTTGCATGATGAGTTATTATACATCAGGTCAAGCCCGAAAGATCGACTTGATGTGTAACGCCTCACTTCTTTTTCGCGGCCGCCAACTTTTCCGCGAGTTTCTTCAAATCAAGGGCGGCAACCTCAACCATTCGAACCTGACTTGATGTCGCGTACGACATGCCTGTCATGGTGTCGCTGAGATTTTCGAGACGGCCAATAGAGTCCTGCACCTTCATCATGAGGTTGTTGAACTTGTCGTCGCTGTCGGCTTCGTTGATGAGCTTCATGCTAGTCCTTTCAGGCTTTCACTATTTACGGTGAAAGGAACAACCTCCCGAAATTGGGTCGGCGTCGCCTGGAAGAACTGCCAGTCATCAAGCCGAATGCAGGTCAGCGACGGCCACTGAGCAACCGAGCCGTACTCGTTCGGATACGACGCGTAGGCACCCGTGTCGATGTTCGTCTTCTTGCCGATCGTCATCGGCCACTGCACGATCGTGTGGCCGCTAATGATGTGCGACAGGCCTGGCGTTTCAGCGAAACCACCGTTGTTCTTGATGATTCGCATGATCTTGTTTCGGTTCGCCAGGTCCGCCTTGTAGAACGGCATGAAGAGGTACCGACCCCAGAGGAAGCAGTCACCGTCTGACGTCTGCATGGTTGCCAGGTCCTCGACCTTTCCGGGGCTCGAGAGGTCGGTGTCAGTGACGACCTTGCCTGGTGGCAGCTCAGCGTGGATGATGTGGAACGTCTGGCCGTTCTTGTGGTGGATCGTGATGAGGAACGGCAGCTCCTCAACCTGCGGCATCAAGTCCATCAACCGCTGGTCTTCTTCAGCGATTGCCGGCGTCTGCTTGTTCCGCATCATGCGCTTTGCATTGGCCGCGCTGTGGCCCCAGGCCCCACCATTCTGGTACCAGAAGTTCCCCATGTAGCCCCCGTTGAAGGCCTCGACCATCATCTGCTCATGGTTCGCGAGAACACAGTGGAACCACGGCTGCTCGATCAGCTCAAGGCAGGCCAAGCTTTGCGGCCCACGGTCGACGAGGTCACCCACCGAGAACATCCGATCCTTCTCAGGATCGAAGTCGATCCCTTCAAGGAGCGTGATGAAGCACTCGAGAGACCCGTGCAGGTCCCCGATGACGAAGTCACGGCCGACTTCGTTAGCTTCAAATGTTCTGATGGGGTTCTTCATAGAGTAATTATAGCACCCCAAAAAGGGCCCGAAGGCCCTCGTTCAACCTGTGAGAAGGTCAGAACTTGAAGACGTCCTTGAACGCCAGCTTGACGAACCGTCCTGAGATGCGGGCGAGGATCGATGCCAGCACGTCGAACACCTCGGCGAGCAGTTGGCCGAAGACCAGGCTGATCGCGTAGAACGGCCAGAACATCGTCCAGACACCGATGCAACCGGATAGGGAGAGCTTGTCCACGCGCGGCTCGATGTTGAGCCCGTCCTCGGTCTTCGTGGCCCGGATGATGTTGTACTGGCCAACGTCGTTCCGCTCCTCGCTCCACTTGCCGATGAAGCCATGGACCATCGCCTTCTGTTCGTCCTCGGCCGACAGGACGATGTCAGGTTCTTCCTTGGTTTCCTTCTTGCCGGCCCAGGACGCCGGCAACTTCTTTGCCGCCGCGTTGAGGAACTCGGTGCCGTATGCCCGTTCAGCCGCGTCAACGTTCAGGTCAACTTCGGAATCAGCCGCTGGTTCAGGTTCCTTCGGCTTGATACCGAAGTCGCGCATGTAGTGCATCCGTGCTTCGTTCGCCTGTGACTTGTCTCTCTTGTATCTGACCTTGAAGTTCGCCCAGGTCTCACGCCAGTACGCGGCTGACCGACGAACCTCGAGAGCGAACTCGATGATGCAGTAGATGAGGCCGATGCCAAGGTAGACGCCGACGCTCTTCCAGATCGCAGGATTGAAGAACGGATCGAAGAGGGCCCAGATGGTGCTTGAATCACCGAGCTTCTTGTACTGCCAGATCACAAGAACGAGGAGGCCGATTCCGAAGATGTACCACTTCGGGCCCTCTCTGTGTTGTCGATCGTACGTACACCCGATCACCATTGCGATCACAAAAACGGCGAGAACGAGTGCGACCCACACCCCGCCGATGAACTCCAAAAATCCCATCCTCGTACTCCAGTTGTAACGGATATTTCATCATATCACATTTTCTTTGCGCATTGTGCGCTATTGTTGGCGGTTACAGAATAAATAGCCGGAGACCACAAGGAGGCCCACCCCATGACCACACGCTCATTGTTCCTGCTGAAGCGGCGTGAAGACTACTCTCAGGACCCGAGCTACTCCAGTTCCTACCAGATTGCCACCGGCATGTTCAACTCAGCCAAATTTGTGGTTGACGAGCTGGTAGCTGCAGGACGAGATGCGCGGGTCGCGATGGTAGTCGACGCAAACGATATCGACCGAGAGGTTACAAACTACGATGCCACCCATGTCTTCGTCGAAGGCCTGTGGGTGACACCAGAGAAGTTCGCCGAGCTGAAGGCCCTCTACCGGCACCGCAATGTCAAGTGGTTCGTTCGAATCCACTCAGAAATGCCGTTCATTGCGACCGAGGGAATTGCCTTTGACTGGATTCCGAAGTACCTGAACATGGGTGTCTACGTCGCGCCGAATGCGCCACGGGCCCATGAGCAGATGAAGTGGCTGGCAAAGACGCTGGTCGGTGCCACGCAGGCCGCAACTCTCGTGCCGTATCTGCCGAACTGCTACCCAGTGGATTTCTCAGAGTTCCCGATCCAGAACCTGAATACGACGAACAAGGCCCACCTTGATATCGCCTGCTTCGGTGCCTATCGGCCAATGAAGAACCATCTCCAGCAGGCCTTCATCGCCCTGAAGTACGCTGAATCGAAGGGAAAGGCGCTTCGCTTCCACGTCAACGAACGTCAGGATGCAGGTGGCGGTGGTCCAGCCAAGAATGTCGAGAACTTGATTCGCGCGGCTGGGGCTGAACTCGTCACCCACGGATGGGAAGATCGTGAGACCTTCCTCGCCAGCTTGGCAGCAGCCGACCTGCTTCTACAGGTTTCCATGTCTGAGACCTTCAACATCGTTGCCGCGGATGCGACCCTCGTCGGTCGTCCAATGTTGGTGTCGAAGGAGATTTCATGGGCCTACCCAACCCATGGTGATCCTCAATCGGTCGCTGACTGCTTGAAGAAGCTTGAACTGATCATGTCGAACAAGCCATTCTTCATCAATGGCAACCGGACAGGTCTGAGCATCTACGCAAGCGCTTCACGCCGCCGCTGGCTCAACTTCGTGGAGGTCTAAGCATGATTGATCTAATTGCAGACAAAGATGGGGTTGACATTGTCGTCCCACCGGTTCTCGGTCATGATGGCCTGAGCCTGAACGTTGACTTCAACTACGGTCGATCGAAGTTCTGGGAGACGCAGAACCACGTCAAGGAATGGGACCTGAAGATTTCCGAGGGCCGGCTCTACATTGGCCGTATCAAGTTCCGTGCCTACCAGTTCATCGCTGACGGGGTGGAACGCCGGACGATCTCATTGGTTCGACTTGAAATGGAACCACGGCAGCGCGGTCAGAAGAAGAGCTACGACCTGGTTGAGTACGCGATCGACACCGTGAATTCATTCGCGGACGCCGAATGGGGTCCAGCTTACGGTCGGACGGTTCTCTTCATCGAGAAGAAGGACATCACCCACCTGCCGGAAGCTCAGAAGCTGGGGTTCTTCGCGATCTTGAAGAAGATCGGTGAGACGCTGCTTGGCATTCACCCGCACCCACAGCCGATTCCTGACACCGACCTCGTGATGACGGTCATCGGTGACGACATCTCAATGCAGTTGATTGAGGCTCACCTGATCCGCAGCAACTCGGAACCGGCGCCGAAGCGTTAACGGCGCCGGCTTTTCTGCCGGGCACCCGATACCTGGCGTTCCAGCCGCTTCGCCAGCTCCGTGAGCTTCGTCGCGGTGTAGCGGACGGTTGCCGTCAGGTCATCGGGCCCGCAGCTGATCGTCCACTCGGTGTCGGACACCTTGTTCAGAGTGCAGGGTTCCTTGTTCGCAGCAAGGTAGGCAGCTTGATAACGTTCTTCGATGTTCATAGGTTGATTATAACCTATGTTTTCTCCGGCGTACACAGGTCTCGCTCAAATCTAAGGCGATGCGGTGAGAGCACTGCAACTCCGTCTTCAAGACCCTGAACTGTCGTTGCTTCTTTCGAATCCCGGCCTCAAGCTTCCGAGCTGCGTCCTCGCGTTCCCAGTGCTGGACGGCTTCAGCCAGCTTCTTGTACGCTGACGTCGACAGGCTGAGAATCTTTGGCTTCCCCTCGTGGAGAATGTTCAGGTGGAATCGGCGCATTCTTTTTCTCCTTCTTGGGCTTCTGCTCTCGGACGTTGAACCACTGATCCATCAGGTCGTTGGTCAAGCTGTCCATGTGGGCGCAAAGCGACTGCCGAACCGCTTCATCCTGTGCCGCGGCGATGAAGAACCGCTTGACCTGTTGGGAGCCCCGCTTCGTCAGGACAATGTCCCATCCATGGTCAGGATGCGGGGTGACTGTGTACTCGAACAGAGCAGGATCAAAGTTCATGGCAGGTTCTTCAGCTTCTCGTAGGCTTCGCTGACGTTCTTCTCGATTTCCTTGTCAGAGCGCTCACCATTGCCTGTGCTGTGGGCCCCGACCCAGGCATCGGCCATGGCCAGCATCTTGTGAACCTCGGCTTCCCGCATCGTGACGGTCCGGTGAAAGTTCAGGCGAAAGAAGAACTGCTCGAAGATTTCAAGGCGTTCTTTGGCGGGTGGCTTCATGATCAGAACTTGTTGATGCCGTGCCCATGACCACCAACGGGTGATTCAGGCCGGGTGTTAGCCTCACGGAGGCAGGCACCAGTGATCGTGATCTTTTCAAAGAGACCCGACACCGAGTTGAAGTAGACGAGAGCGGTCGACGAGAGGTCGTTTGGAACTGACAGCGCGACTGTCATGAGCGGCCCGCCGCTCTTTAGCTGGACCACGGTTCCTGTTTCAAATGGCATGTTGTCTCCTAGAAAATGATCTGGCTTTCGACGACCCGCAGGTGCATGCAGGCCGCGAAGTAGTTGTCTGAGGTGAATCCCAGCTTGGGATCACACCACACGAAACATTCCGGGCAGGCATCGAACTCACGGCTGTCATCGAGGATGACATGGTGCTTCACGTGTTGCCGGTGCCGCTCGAGGTAGTCACTCACCTCCCGACCACGGGGCAGGTGCATCTTCTTCGTGACGCCATGGATTCGGTGTCGAATGCCGAGGCAGCGGAAGTAGAGCTCGAGAATGCGGAGGTGGGCCGGCGAACCGTACGCCAGCTCCGACGAATCAAGGAACATGTTCCGATGAGACGTGCTCAGGACCAGGACCGCTCCAGATTTGTCAAGGAGTCGATTAACCAGGTCGACCGCGACTGGGTCGATCGTGTCGATGGTGTAGGACGCGAGGTAAGGCACGAGCCCGCCACACGCCTCCATGAGCTCCTCATGGGCCGCCTCAAAATTGGGTGGTCGAAAGACCGTGTGGGCCATCGTTGAGCGGCTGCTGTTGAGCACGCCGTCAACGTCAAGGAATACGACGTTGTTCATGCTTTATTGTATCACGCCGCGCCAGAGGTGCTCAGACGCGGTGTAGGTCCAACTGCACTCTCGTGCGGGCAGTCGCTGGGAGGCCCTCGAGGTACGAGAGCGACGTCACGATCCCTCGAAGCGGGTGCTCTTTCAGGATTTCATCGTCGAGCTCCCACCACTTCAGGGCCTGGAGACGGGCGACGATGTCATCATCGAACCGCATGCGAATGAGCTTCGCTGGGACGCCCGCCACGACCGCGTAGTCAGGTACGTCCTTCGTGACAACCGCCCCGGCCCCGATGACGGCCCCATTTCCGATGGTGACGCCGTTCATGACGATCACCCCATCCCCGATCCACACGTCGTTCTTGATGACGACCCGAACCGTGATGTCGTTTCCGATGTGCTTCACGGTAGGTGGGACATCGAGGTTGAACCAGGAACTGGTCGAGAGCTGGCTCATGTCATGATGGCCAGTTCCGAGGGTCACGTTGTCGCCGATCGAGCAGTAGCGCCCGATGTAGGTGCCGCCGTTGATCTTCCCACTGTTGATGTAGGAATGGGCGAGCATCCTCGCGCCAGGAAAGACGCGAGCATTCCCAAGCCGGACTGGTGGCTCGAAGTAGAACGGGGAACCAGGCATTAAGGTTGCCTGGATACCTGATGGGGTAGTCACCCCATATTTATTATGACTCCGATGCCTCGTCTACGTCCTCGTATTTCACGACGGCTTGCATGATGTCATTTCCGCTGAGCATGATCGGCGGGCCGAACGGCTCGAAGCCGTCTCGAATGGCAACCATCACGTTTTGTGACAACTTGAGAGGCGAAGCGCCTTGAACGATGTTGTATTCGGCGATCTGGCGGATCATGCTTGCTCCTTCTTGGATTCCTTCACGACCTGCATCAGGACCAACTCGTTCATCGAGCGGGTGGCTGCGACGTAGCAGAGGTTGTCTTCCTGCTGGATTTCCCAGTCTTGCTTCGCGAAAGGCGACGGGCCGGTTTGCAGCCAGACGACCTTCTTCCATTCACGGCCCTTGCTCTTGTGAATGGAGCTGAGGAGAACGACCGGCTTCAGGTTATCCGCGTCGTTGGTGCCGAAGATCGCATCGATCTCGGCGATCACTGCGGCTTGGGGCGGGACGGTGATCGTGCCCTTTGCGATGACACGCTGGATGATGACGCGGAGGCACTCGACCTTGTCGGTCACGGCCTCGACCGCCTTCATGTTCTCCTTCTCGGTGTACTTCTTGACTTCGCGCTCGAGGTAGTCTTCGAGCTTGTCCAGCAGCGCGTCGATCGTCTTGACCTTCCAGCGATTGGCCAGTTGCTTGAGGCCGGCGCCAATTTCGCGACCTTCGACACGGGCGGGGATACCCTTGGCGATCAGCGAGTAGACGTTCTTGATCAGCGGTGCGTTGAACCGGCAAAGGATGGCGTCGCCGACCTGAACTTCGGCGTGCAGTTTGGAGATGTCCTCGAAGCGAACGATGCCTTGAGGTGCTGTGGCAGCCGCGTTGATGTGGTTGACCCACTGTTGTGCGTACTCGACGACTGCCTTGGGGCAGCGGAAGGTCGTTGTCAGCGGCAGACGCTTCGCCTTGACTGCATCACCAATCAGGTCGAGCGCATCAGCGTCGGCACCAGTGAAACCGTAGATCGCTTGGTGACGATCACCGACAGCAACCAGGCGGCCTGTTTGCGGCTTCACCATGCGGAGGGACATTTCGCGACGGGTCGCGTTCGTGTCCTGTGCTTCGTCGATCAGCACCCAGTCGTACTTGTCGAACGAGACGTCGAAGTAGAGCGGGGCGAAGATCATGTCGTCGAAGTCGATGACCTTCATGCAGGCATCGGCCGAGATGTAGAACATATGGCGCGCCATCTCGATGATCTTGCGCGTGTTGTCCTCGCCGGAGGTTTCGTCGAAGCACTCGATGCTGAAGTGGGCGATCAGGTCCAACCAAGGTTGGTCAGCGTTGGCATCGGAGAGGATACCGACTGCAGATTGCTTCGCGAGGGAAACCAGCTGAACGACCGGACCTTCGAAGATCGAGTCGTACGGGTTGATCTTCTGGACTTCAGCGCGGAAGATCGAGCGGACCTTGTCGGCTTCGACCTTCGGGAACTTCGCGATCTTCTTCCAAACGCGCATACCAGCGGCGTGCATCGTGGAAACAGTCAGGCCGAGCTTCATGCCGGCCTTGTTCGCGATTTCGTCCGCGATCTTCTTGTTGAAGGCGCCGAAGAAGATCGAGCCCTTCATGAGGTTGAGGGCTTCGATCAGGGTCGTGGTCTTGCCGGCACCAGCGACAGCTTCGAGAACGCAAGAACCCGATCCGTTGGAAACCCAGTCGTAGAAACCGGCTTGCTGGAGGGAGGGCTTGAGCTTCGGAGCTTTCATTTGCAGAACCTGTGTCGGTTGGTATAAGAGTATTATATTCAACCTGGCGCGTCCTGCCAAGAAACTCGCAACTGTTACACTCTATTTTTTCGGGATGCGAGCTCCGCCTCGTACTGCGCCTTCAGCTTCGAGTAATAAACAACGTACTCGTTGGCGATGCTGAGCTTCTCCTCGATGACCTTGATGGGAGCCTGCTCGTGCAACGTGTACTTCCCTTGACGAAACCCGTCCGGATCACCTTCCTCGTGGTCAAGCTCGATCGCCTCCTCGGCGGCCTCTTCGGCGGTTTGAACCTCGCGCCAAACCGGGCTGCCGTACCCATGCTTGAAGCATGCGCGCCATTCCATCCACATGTCAGCTCTCCCTTGGGTAGCACGTGAACGAGAACTTGCAGTTCGGGCACGTGCACAAGATCAGGTTGAAGTAAGGTTCGACTTCCTTGGCATCGGGGTGGTGCCAGTGAAACTTGTCCTTGTCCTCGAGGGGCATCGGCTCACTCGCGGTACACGTTCGCTCCTGCATCTTCGCCATGCGCTTGGCGTGCACAACACGAAGGGCGTCACCGACCTCCTTCACTGAGGCGTCGCCACGCGTCACGTAGACCGTCGTCGACGACAGGATCTTCGTGCCATTCTTGTGATCAACGACTTCTTGCAGGGCCGCTGCCAGCTTGTCCATGTGAGCTCCTATTGCGTATAGCCCTGATTATAACAAAGGCTCCGTGAAGGAGCCTTGTGCAAGTGTAACTCTTCCGATTTTTATGGCTTCTTGATCCCGCGGATGCTCGGTGGCCGGCTGTCCTCTGCTCGACGCCGCTGCAGCTCGATCTGATCAAACTTGTTCAGTGTGCTACTGAAATTCAACCCAGGGAACTGGCCAGCTTCACCATGATCCTGGCCTTTGCAGTCGATTGTATGAACAGCCCCATCGGTCGTTGTGATGATCACCTCGTCATGGAGCCCGTAGGACCCCTTCTTGACCTTGACGTCGGCAACCGTCGCACCAATGAGGCTGTTCAGTTTCTTCATCGAAGGATGAGCATCCGTTCTGGATGGCCGATCGCGCGCCGCGAGTTGTCACAGTAGACCTGGTTGCCGGCGATGTGGGTGATCGTCGAAATTTTCAGGGCGCTGATGTTCCCGTCCTTGATGGGGCGGACCACCTGCTGGGCGAGGGCCAACTCGCGACCCTGCATGTCGCGAACGACGATGCGCGGCTTGATCGGCGGCATCGGGTTGACGGGAGGCGCGATGCCCTGGTTGATGAGGGCCTGGGCTTGATTGATGGCGCGTTGACGCTGAGCTTGTTTGTCGAACAACATGACGATTCCTTTCTGTCGATATTTAGCGAGGTGGAGGCTGACCCCATCACCTGAGGCCAGCTCTCGGTTGCCTACCTCCGCGGGATCGTAGAGGTAGGCCATGACTCAGCGAGCCGACGGGCCTTCTTTGAAGGCGGTGCCGACGTCCTTCCAGTACATCAGCTTCGTGCCGGCGGCGACCTTGCGGTTCGTCGACGTCGACTGGATGAAGACCTCGAAGTCGCCGAGCTCGTCAGGGGCGAGACGAACGGTGCCGATCGTCGGGAGGGCCAGCATCTGCCGAGCCGCGTCACCGGCGTAGACCTTGCCGTCCGTCTTGGAACGGATGCCGATGCGCTTGTAGTCCTGCACCTTCGGTTCGGTCTTCACGAGCTGGTAGAACGCGCCGCCCTTGACCATCGCTTCACCACCGAGCTTCGATTCGACGAAGTCGCGGATCTGCATCTCGTTCTCGGCCTGGGAAACCGGGAAGAACTGGACCGCCGTCGAGATGTCGGTGAGTTCCTTCTGGACATCGGCGAGGGTGACGTCAGCCAGGTTCGCGTAGAACTTGGTCGTCGACTTCATGCCGGTCGAGCGGTCGCTGAAGTACTGCGTGAAGGCCTGCTTGTTGGCTTCCTCCGCCGTGGCCATCCCGCGTTCGGTCTGGTCCCACTCGAGGATGTTGCCAGGCGAGACGCCGTGCTTCACCAGCTCACGACCGTAACCGCGCGGGACGCGAAACACGAAGGTCCAGCGGTCGGTGGCGATGAGCTCTCGCATCAACTGAACGCATCGGCTGGCGTAGCCCGGGTCGGTGGCCTGACCGTCGGTCGTCGCCATGATCAGGAACGACACATCAGGATCGTTGTAGTCGGGCACGCTCATCTTGATGTTGATGAGCTCGATGATCGACTGGTACAGGGGTGTGCCGCCGCCGGCCTTGTAGGACGTCAGGGGCTTCAGGACCTGGATGTTGGAGTTGACCGTCTCACGGTGGACGATCCCGTCGATGCGAACGACCGAAACGATCGTGTCCTGGTTCTGCGCAATGGCTGCGGAGCGGACGGCCTCGAGGGTGTTGTTGTAGTCGCGCATTGCCGCACTTGTGATGGGGTGCATGGAACCTGAGTGGTCGCGCGAAAAGCCGATGTAGTTCTTCATTTTCAAACCTTTCAAAGTGTAAACGTTAAAGTGAAGCCGCTCTTTTGCGACTCAAAGTATTTATAGCAGCGCAGTCCTATTATACATCGAAGTTCAATCACCGGACATCTGCGAATTCAGGTTAGAAAACGAGAAGAGGACCTCTAGGGTCCTCTTGATGTGTTGCTGAAATAAGCTTGATCAGCGGCGACGGACGACGTCGCGGTCACGGTCGACCAGGACCCAGCTCGTGCACTGACCATGGCGTTGGGCCATGCAGCGGTACGTCTTGGTGATCACAACCCGACGGCCATCACGGAAGACGTTACGCTGTTCAACCCGGTCAGGAATGCGGCGTTCCTCCCAGTGGCGAGGACCATGGTCCCAGTCACGGGGTTGGGCGCTGGCGCCAAAAGAAAGCACTGCGAGAGCGAGGGCTAGAAACTTCATGATGACTCCTTTTGGGAAATTGGAGGAAACGGTGGGATTCGAACCCACGGACCTGGTTACCCAGGTCTCAACCTTTCCAAGGTTGCGCGATCGGCCACTCTGCCACGTTTCCAAATGAAGCCCCGAAGGGCTTCGTGTCTTACTTGGTCGGAACTGGTGCTGGGGTAACAGCAGACGCGTTCACTGGACCATCGGTGCCTTGAGCAGCGCTTTGCTTCTTCAGCTCGGCAGCGCCAATGTCCTTGATCTTCTGGGCATCAGCCTTGGCGCCTGGGGCGACAAAGTTCATGTCCATCGCCTGCTGCTTTGCAACTGGGTCCTTGGTAGGATCGCCAGCCGACATTGCTGCTTCGCGCTCACGCTCGAAACGGGCCATGCGGCGGAAGCTGTCTTCACCTTCGCGCTCCTCGAATGCCTTGCCGAAGGCTTCTTGTTGAGCGAAGTAGTCCTTGCCTGCGGCCTCGGACGAGAGCTTCTTGATCTTGGATTGTTCTGCGCTAACTTCAGCAGCGCGGTTTTCTGGTAGTGTCATTGTTTTGTCTCCTAGAGGTTAGAACATCAGGGAAGATCCTGACTTTCGTCCTGCCGCTATTTACAGCGCCGGAACGATTTGGTTCTTGTTTTAGAACTCTGCTTTCTGGCCGCCGCTGTTCGTGGCTGCTTTGTCATTGACCGCTCGTTCGTCCTTCATCGGATCGTAGAACTTGTCAACATTGCCTTCGAACGCTGGCTTGACAGGAACTGTCGCAGTCGGCAGCGATTGACCCTGCGGAACAGCTTGAGCGGTCGGTTGACCAACTCCAACTGAATCAGGTCCAATGTTGGTGCCAGGCTGTGGTGGAACCTTGTTGATCTCAGCTTCAACGTCCATACGCTTCAGCTTTTCTTCTTCGGTTTCCACGTCCAGTTGAGGCAGTGGTGCTGCGGGTTGTCCCATGCTTTCCTCCTTTAGAGTGTGCATGGTAGTATTTATGCCCGCCAGCGTCTAGTCCTCTAGGGTTGAACCTCCTCTACGGAAGGTTCTACAAATTCGGAATGCCTAATTGAATTCGAAGCCCGATAGCCGGGGTCCTGTCTTGGACCATCATTCATCTACGGACATGCATTCTCTGCGGGCCGTCCTCGCCACCTTTCAAAGTGGGTCATAGGTGCACCAACCCGTTCCCTCGGCGAGCAGCGTCAACGAGAACTGTTTGGCTTGCTGCGGAGTCGTTGTGGTACGAACGTGAGATGCCAGTGTGCTTCATGAGGGTTGCAACTGGTTTCAGACCCCTCGAACTGTTCTCACTCCCACAGAGCGACAAGCCCTGCTCTATGCAGCCCCGAACTTCCTCTATCCTTGACGGACAGCGATGGTCTGGACTTCGAAACTTGGTACCCCTCCTCGGATTCGAACCGAGAATCAAGAGTTTTTGAAACTCTCCGCATTACCAATTAGCGTAGAGGGGCGAATGTAAGTGATCTTGGCGATCGTGTCCTTGCGGTTCAGCTCAAAGAACTGCCAACCGACCGGCGTCATGCCGACGAGATGAGTGGCTGACCTGTAAGGGTCCACCTTCCACTCCATCTCCATGGATTCGTAGCCTTCTGGAATCTTCGTCTTCTTCATGTTGAATGAGGTGGTTGAAATGTGGCTCTGAGTCGAACAGAACTGCCATCACATATCTGAACTCAGTCAGTGGCCACCGACCTTGTTCGTTCGGCCGAACTAACCTGCGGCCCGCGCTAACAGGTCGCCCTCAACTGGCGGTGACGGTGGGATTCGAACCCACGGACCCGCTTTCGCGAGTCGACGGTTTAGCAAACCGTTCCCTTAAGCCTCTCGGGCACGTCACCATAATTCTTGGAGGAAGTGGTGGGATTTGAACCCACGGGTCCCTTGCGGAACCTCCTGCTTTCGAAACAGGTACAATCAGCCTCTCTGCCACACTTCCTTGATTTCTCTCAAGTAACCTCTGAGCTCCATCAGAATTTCACCCAGCTTGTTCTGTCCAACACCTCCGCAGACTCCCCAATAGGTGTCGTTCCAGGTGTTCGTTTCTTCAATGTACGCATCGCCGGTTGCGATGAGCAGGTCCATCATTTCGGGCTGCGAAAATTTGTAGATGAGAACATCAAGCATGATGCCCTCCTTGATCTTTTCCCAGTCAGCTCGTTTGCCAGGCCCTTGACCCATTTTCTTTGCCTGCCCTGGCGTCTTGGCCAAGGAGACAAGCCGCTTCTGCGCGGGGTCTTCAAACTTGGCGGCCTGGTAGGCATGTTCCGTCGTGGGGTACCGCAGACCTTCGTAGCGAATCCAAATTGGATGGAAGTTCGACAAGAAGGAATATTGTCCATCGAAACCAAGAATTTGCATATGCTATTATAGCACATGGTGCGCGAGGTGGGACTCGAACCCACAAACCCTTACGGGCGCCTGACCCTAAATCAGGTGCGTCTGCCGTTTCGCCACTCGCGCGTGTTGGAGTCGGGTGAGGGAATCGAACCCCCGAGTATTCCGTTTGCAGCGGAAGGCCTTGCCACTCGGCTAACCCGACATGTGTATTTACTTCTTGGTTGCTCCAGATGGAATCGGACCATCGTCATCCCCTTATAAGGAGGCCGCTCTACCATTGAGCTATGAAGCCAATCATCTATTTAGGGAATCGTGCGGCACTGAGCGGTGGCATTCACGCTCTTGAGAGTATCGCCTTCACGACTGTAGACACGCGCGGTGTCGTCGTAACGACCAGCCGGCAGAAAGACCGGCTTGCTGTTCGCGATGGTCATGCCAGCAACAGACTGGCCAATGATTGCGACGGTGCAGTTGAGGTCCTGACCCGTCTTGTTCTCAACCACGCAACGACCAGCACTTGCGCTGAACATGCAGCCTGGGGTAATCTCGATGATCTCTGGTCGATCAGCCGCGAAGGCAGGCAACGAGAGGGCGCACAGTGCAAGCAGGATCGTCTTCATTGGTAGCTCCTTTGTTTGACCATTGTAACATGCCATCGCAAAAGATTAGAAGAGATAGAAGATCGCAGTGCTGATGCCGTTCGAGTTGCGAGTTGCGGTTTGGTTGTGAACGTACGTTGCTCGACCCATGACCTGCTTCGAGAAGAAGTACTGGGCACCGAGTCCGTATTGGTTCTGACCTTCTAGGTCACCAGAGAAGCGGCGCTTGTACGAGACAAACGTGCTGAGCTGCTTATTGATTGGCAGGCCGGCGGTAACAGCGGCCGACGTGTAGTGAACCTCTTCAGGCGATCGTGGGAGGCCGATGCTCCAAACCTTGCCGTATGCGACGCGACCGCTGAGATCGACAATGCCGACCTTCACTTGATTGCCGTAGCCGACTTCAACTCCGTTACTGGTGTCGCGGTCGAAGCGCTCACCGATCAGGCGGTTCTTGAAGAGGGAAAGATCGAATGTGCCGTACTCGGTCCGGGTACCGACGAGAACACCAAGCTTCTGGCTCGACTTCAGACCTGACCTGTTGGTCGAGTAGTTGTCGTAGTCGTACTGGGCCGCGATGCCGTAATCAGCAGCGACGGCAGAAAGGGAAGCGACGGAGAGAACGGCCGCGAGAAGAAGTTTGAACATAGAGCCTCCAACTGGATGCTCTATTTATGGTGCGAGCAGTGGGACTCGAACCCACAGTGAAGGCTTTTTAAGGGCCCTGCGTTTGCCGTTTCGCCATGCTCGCAGATCGAAAGGAGAGTATCGAAGCACTTACCACAGGTCATTGCGCAACCCGTTTCAATCATGATGTCCTCAACAGGACATGGTAAGCGATCTCTAATTTCCTTCTCTGATACACGTGCACAGATGCAGACAATCAAATAGACTCCTATTTTTCAAGGTCCGACGCTTTAGGCTTACCGAATGAAACGAAAATCCAGCCGTGCTTACCGCCTGACACCATCAAGCGAAGAGGCGTCTTGATTTGCGTGAAGAGCTGCTTTATTTTCTTCCCAAGCTTGGGCCATTCTTCAGCACCAAATTTTTCTCGGGCTTCGTCGTCCGCAGTATTCTCCCAGTTTCTCCACTTGCCATTCACCTTCTTATCGTCAGGATAAGACGCGATGAAGGCCTTGATATATTCGTCAGGAATGTTGAACGAAATTTTACCTGAACGACCTGGATCCATGTCAATCTTCTTGAATGCGGGGTCATCCTTGATGAGCTTCGCGAGCAGCGGCACGACACGGCGACTTTCTTCTTCCATGTCAAACTTCAATGTGTGAACGTCACTGCTAAAGGCGAACTTGAAGCGAACATTGCCTGACCAGTTCTTGATCTGCTTTTCAGGATCGAAGAGGCCAGGAGCCACGTAGATGTACTTGTTTGTGGTAGGATCCTGATTGAAACCAATCTCTGAGAAGCCACCAAGTTCAGCTTTGACCCTCTTGAAAAGAGTGACCATGAAGTCTCTCTTCTGGCCTTCCAAATCGACCACCTTTCGGCGAAGAGCGACTTTGTCTCGAATCGCCTTTGAAACCTCATCGTCATCATCGTCGACGAGGTTTGACAGGTCATAATTTCGGCTCTGGTTTCGGACCTCGATATTAACGATCGCATCACCGTTCTTCTTCGGTTGGCTGACCGTCTGACCGACAGTGAACTTCACTGATTTGCCGTCGAGGAGCGACTTGATGATGCGCTTAACGCGTGCAGCAGGATCAACGGACCGGTCATCGACAGGTTTCTCTTTGGCTTCGAGCAGTTCGGAAATTTTCATATCAGCCTTTCATGGTCTGATATTTAGTGAAGGATGTGAACGAAAACGTAAGTCGACGTTAGCTGGGGAGTCGAACCCTCGCCTCACACTTTCGTGTGCGTGCACCAATTACACCAAGCCTTCAAACTGAAGGATAATCAACAAACAACGGTTCACAATTGGTCAGGGACCTGGGAGTTGAACCCAGACTACTCGGCTCCGGACCGAATCGGCTACCACACGCCTCCGTCCCTGTTAGATCGCTTGTCGCTGGGTGGGGTTCGTCCTCGCCTTCGAAACAGCAGAAGCAATCAGGCGAACCGCGATCACGAATGTGACGGCACCAGCAAAGAACTTTCTCATGGTAGTCTCCTAAAGACTACCTATTTAGTGGTGCCCATGAGAGGATTCGAACCTCCACGCCTTTCGGCAACTGGCTCTGAACCAGCCGTGACTACCGTTCCACCACATGGGCATAATCATTTGATGACGCGGTTCTTACCGATGTGGAACCCGTTGCAGTGGAAACACTTCCAATTGCCGAACGGCTTCCCGGTCTTCGTCGTCATCGCGACAGCGGATTTGATCGCTGTCGCTTTTGTGTTGTACATAATCTTCGGAGTGCCATTTGCATTCACATGGGTCCGAGGATGGAACAGACCGCGTACTCTGCCGTTCCACAGGTTTCGTATCAGCCGTTTCAACGGCAGTTGGTCCTTGAGACCAAGGACGATGTTTCGTAGCTTCACGTCCTTCGTCTCCAAATTTATGCCCATGATATCCCCATCACAGGACTTGCGGCTTACCCACCAGCATAGGGGCTCTCTTTGGAATCCCTCAAACGTCATCAGGTTCGGTTTCTTCACGATGGGTTTTGGCCATCTTGGGCACAACCTGCTAGGACCACCTCATTATGGGCGAGGAGCCCGCCGCCTGTAGAGGAACAGCGACACAATCCACTGGATTTCAGCCAGCACTGGGGGATTCGGTTGGGAGAGTTACACTCCCGGCTCCTGCTTCCGCGGGCCTATATTCTCATGACCTTCTTCGCTGCATCTAGGTTCATGCCATGTCCGAGAACATGACCGTAAGCGTAGAACAGCGTGAACTCAACTGAAGGTTCATCTTCAATCAAGCCAAAAATATCTTCCATCAGCTGGATCTGCACCTCAGTGGTCTGCATGTTCAGGTCAAAACCCATGATGCCACATTCGGTGATTGCGATCGGGACGTTTCGCAGACCTTCAAGGTCCAGCGTTGAACGCACATTTCGCAGCATCTCTGGAATTCTCTTGATCTCCGCCAACCCACGAGGGTAGACGTGAACTCCACAGATGTCAAACTTGTTCGAGGTGCGGATGAAGTTCCGCAGGAACGGGATGCCGTTGCCCTCGCTGACGAGACTGACAGGATCACCGCCTCCAATGAGACGGCCAACACCACGCGTTGCGGTGTAGACGACGTCCTGCATCTTGCCGAGGGTCCCAAGATCTCCACGCCAGTACGTCACTTGATCGAACTCGTTGGCCATGTCGAAGAGGTTCGTCTGGCCCTTCGTGAAGTTCAGGATGTCGTAGACGTAGTTCACCCAGTCCTGAAGGTTGTCAGGCGGATAGAGATATGGTTCCGTCTTCGTCGTCGCCCATGAAGGGGTTGGCCCAAACCCGACGATGGGGGTTGAACCCAGCGCCTTGTTCTTTGCGATCCACTTCGTGAGGTTCGTCGTGTCGTACGGCGCAGTTCGCGACTTCCGCAGGCTACCCCAGTCGGTGAAGTCGGTGCCTGAAGGACGGTCGTAGACCGTGAGTCCAGGTTCCTGCCTGCCGTTCAACTGAAGGAATGATCGAATCATCCCTTATTTATGGTGCACTCGACTGGACTCGAACCAGCACAGTCTTTCGACCACAAGCACCTCAAGCTTGCGCGGCTACCAATTACGCCACGAGTGCAGAATTTAATTGACAACAAAGGAGCGAAGACGGAGATGTCCTTTCGGACTATACCGCTGCGTCTACCAATTCCGCCATCTCCTGCAAGCAGGAAAGTGGGGCTCGAACCCACAGTTTTGCGGTGCCATGATAACCATCTTCTATCGGTTGTCAAAGGAGGAAGTCAACAAAGGGGCGGTCGAAGGGTTGTTACGGGTAACCTTTGACCTACGGTTGACTAAACTTGGTGCGTCTGGCGGGCATCGAACCCGCACGGTCAAGGACCCTAAGCTTCTCAGGCCTAGCTGTATGCCAATTTCAGCACAGACGCATAACTGGAGCGGGGTGCGGGATTCGAACCCGCGTGCGACTTGCGTCTACCGGTTTGGAAGACCGGCGCCTGACCTCTAGGCTAACCCCGCGAAATTGGAGAAGCTTCACACTTCATTGCAGGTTTCCTCCAACTCAATCTTGCGATTGCCTGATGAACCTGTAAGATGCACTCTGGTGCTCCATGCCGGAATCGAACCGACTTCTGAGGCTTACAAGACCCCTGCATCGCCACTTATGCTTATGGAGCAAACTTCAGAGCTTCCTTGGTCGCAATCAACACACGTCGTGCGTCCATGAGCTCTACGAATTCATCTGTCGGTAGGGAACTTAGAAGTTCCTCCGAAGGTTTCTGCTGCACGAGGTGCTCGTCATAGACGGCGATCTCGGCACAGTTGTAGCAAATCGAGAAACTTCCAGGGTCTGGTCGAACTGCCCCTTCCGTGATTCCCGTCACGGCGTCAAACACCGTGTGGCAGTAGGGACAAGTGCTGTCCTGATTGTGTGTCTCACCGACTGCAAGTGTCATTCCAAATCCTTAGCGGTGACTTCCAAATCCTTAGCGGTGACGTCCACGGCCGTTATGCCATCCACCACCGTGGTAGCCTTGACCATACCGCCATCCTCGATCCATGTTGTACCGACCACGTGGACCGTTGAAATACCAGATACTCAGTGCCGGGTCCCAGATGTACGCGCTTGAGTACGTCGGATAGACAACGCTGGAGTCGTAACCGTATGCTGGTCCGACTGGGGCAACAACGCAACCTGTGAGGGCGGCAGCAAGAGCTACTGAGATGAGAGCAACTTTCATCGCGTTCTCCTAATTGGCCAAGGGCCGTTGGAGGTATTTATCTTGGTGGAGGATGGGAGGATCGAACTCCCGACCTACTGCTTGCAAAGCAGCCGCTCTCCCAGCTGAGCTAATCCCCCGAATCCTTTTCATTTTCAGCATCTGCTCTGGCAATCTCTAGATTGGCCTTTTGCTTGTCTGAAAGCGGGAACTCTGTTAGATCGACCGGTCCAAGTTGGAGAAGAGCGATGACGTCTGCTCGATCCTGAACTTTGAACCTGCCAAGCTTGGCAGCTATCAAGCCCTCTCTTGAGGCGACCTTGAAGCCATCCTTTTCGATTGCTGTCCCGACGATCTTCTGTGCGAGGTCCAGCGGCATGTTGATGGTCGAAGGTGACAGCACTTCGATCTCAACGTGTGTTTCGTTGTGCTGAAACGCGCTAGCTCTGGTTCGCTTGAACCCTTGAACCTCAGCAGGAATATCGTCCGCCGTCAGAAACAAGAAGTCAGCGTCGTTCGTTTGCCGTGGCTTCACGTAGTATGACAACGCGAGACCACCGATCAGAACACCTGCGTTCGTGGTTGCTGCCTTCCAGTCCTTGATCGCTTTCGCGACCTCAGGTACGAGGATGCTCTCAAAAAGCGATCGCTTTCCGTCATTCGGAGCGTTGCAGTTGGCGAGTTCACGAAGCAGCATGGTGCTATTATAATCCTTTGGTGAGGTCAGAAGGGAATCGAACCCTTCATTCGCTGCTTGGGATAATCATTCACATTCGGTTGGCTCGAGAGACAACAAGTGTTCGCAAACGAAGTGCCTTGCGGCGAGGCAGCTGTCCTACCGTTGGACGATAACCTCAAAACTGGAGCGGGAAAAGGGACTCGAACCCTCGACATTTACCTTGGCAAGGTAATGCTCTACCAACTGAGCTACTCCCGCAACTGAATTCCTGAAAACTGAAGAAGGTCACAGACACCTTCGGGACATGGGCTTTAGTGCAATCAACCCACTGAAGTTTTCTATGCACAGGGTCTTTGACCCAACTCTATCTTGGTCGGAGTACAAGGATTCGAACCTTGGACCCCCTGGTCCCAAACCAGGTGCGCTACCAGACTGCGCTACACTCCGAATTTAGTGGAAGATCAGGTAAAGGACCACCAGCACAACGGCTGGAATTCCAAGGATCCATCCGATTAGATACTTACCCATCACTTCTTCTTGATGTCTTTCGACACCTCATCAGCCTTTTGCTGCGTCTTCTCGCCTACCTTTTCGACGTCCTTGCCGACACCCTTTACGGTGTTGCAGCCGGACAAGCCGAGAAAAACGGCGGATGCTATTGCGATCGTTGTGGTCGTGATTGCTGACTTCATGAATTTCTCCCTAACGCGAGAACAACCTCGCGTCCTATTTATCGGGCGGCAAATTCTGCCATCATGAAGGTTGCAACGCCGAGAATGAAAATGATTGCGACGAATGTCATGGTGTTACTCCAGTTGTTGACATAGATACTTACGAGATGTTCGTAGCCATCCATGTCGCACCGGAAGCAGTCCATGCTATCGGTTGTGCACTTCATCTTTTATGGTAGCGGGGCATGGGAGATGAACCCAGTTGCCTTGGCTTATGAGACCGAGTCAGATGCCGACCTGCCCCCCGCGTAGATTCTAAATGGTGGGCCTGGTTGGAATTGAACCAACTACACGAAGACCGAAGTCTCCTGCTCTAACAATGAGCTACAGGCCCGTAACTGGTCAGGGTGGCCGGCCTCGAACCGGCATATTCAAGGTTCCAAACCTCGTCGACGTCCACTTGTCACCACACCCTGTAAAACGAAGACAACAAAAAGTAGACACGGAGTTTTCATCCAATTGATAACCATGCCCAACGGTTGCCTAACTTGGCGGAAGTAGTAGGATTCGAACCCACGGAGGGGTTTCCCCCTCTCCGGTTTTCAAGACCGGCGCCATAAACCTCTCGACCATACTTCCAAATAGGTGGGACGCCAGGATGTCAACCCTGAATCTTTCAATCACAGTGCATCATTATGCGATAAGTCTCGGCGGCTAGCTAGGCCGCTTTCAATGACAGAGGGCGTCTAACCCACGGACTCGGTTGTGTGACCGTTAATCCATCCGACTGACTCGTCCACCAGCTGCAAGATACTCAGCGGATCCGTCATGCACTATACTCCTGTGACCTACTCAAGCCTCTGTACTTGCTTACCAGAGCACCTTCTCCCCCACAACTAGGGCATTATCAGTCACGTCCCATAAAACGAATTGACCGCAGGATTTCGGGTCCTGCCTAGGACCGGTATCAGGTCCAAGTCAAACTGGTGGGTAAGATAGGATTCGAACCTATTCATCCGTAAGGAAACGGGTTTACAGCCCGCCGCAGCTCTCCAACTCTACCGCTCACCCAAAACTGGTGGAGACCGAGGGAATCGAACCCTTCTAGACAAGATACTTGCAAGGCATCTCCGTAGCCCACTACTGTCCCCGAAACTAACTCGACTCCAGAATGTTCGGCCTGTGTTTCCGAACCGGTATGGGCGGACCTAAATCCCGAAGGATCGCCGTTTCCATGTCTGCCAGCGCACGTCCCGCTGGAGTCTTCAAAATTGGTGGTGACGGAAGGAATTGAACCTCCTCTTGCCTGTTATGAGTAGGATAACCAAATGACAGGTCGGTTGCTTGCGCAACAAAAATTCGTATTCGGAGAGGCTTTCGCCAACCGTGCTAGCCGTTACACTACGTCACCATTGCTCAGCATCCTGGAATCGAACCAGGCTTCCCAGTTGAGTTCGCTCTCTAGAAGAGCCGCACACAATGCTGAGCAATGACTACGCCTTACCATATTTCTGAGCACTGGGATGGGACTTGAACCCATCATAACCAGTTCCCGGAATCGAACCGCTACCACGAGGAGGCCGTCCAAGTGTGTGCCCCAGCACTGACTCAATGCGCAGAAATATGGTAGGAGATGGGGATTTCGAAACCCCGACCTTCGCCTTGTAAGGGCGTTGCTCTGCCTCTGAGCTAATCTCCTAAAGTGGACTGTTGTTTCTGCAAAGACTACAGACACGCGGTGGTGCTTTGTCGATGCTTGCCAACAGTCCGTCTCCAGGATTGCTCCTGGAGCTGTTGGCATTCCGAATTGTTAAAGAACTTGCTAATCCGTTCCATGTCTCAGCACCCGTGTTCTGTAGAGGAATCCAACCTCTGCGCACCCGGATTAGCAGGACGCTCTGACACTGAGCTAACATCACACTGTACGTGGATGCTGAGACATGGTACCGATTAGCTTGTTAAAGATCGTCTGCGATGTTTTGCAGTATGAAGCTATTATAACATCGCTTCTTCGTTTGTACACACATTTTTCAATGTTTGTGCAAAATCTTTCTGGATTTTCCCACTCTCAAGGGAGACCACCATGGCCGGAGTCTTACTACCGGGAGACCTAACCGTTTTTACCACCGAAAATCTATTCTAACACAAATCCGAAAACTGTACACAAAAACGTTGAGGCTAAAACAACAAAGGGAACCGTCTTGTTAGAGGGTTCCCTTGGGTTGGCAGTTTGACCTGCTACTCTTGGGAATCCCTCGGGGCCGCAAGCACCGAGCCGACACTACCTGATCCAGGTAGATACGAGCACAATGTAGGGGCGGTGTTCACTGAAGGTGTTTCCTTGGTTAGTAGGATCATTATAGCTTTATTTATACGGTTTGGCAAAACTTTTGCGACGAACTTTCAGGTCGAAGCTCACCGACCGGGTGAGCTCATTTGAATTTCTGCGCTGTTACGTACAGGTCTTTGTTCTTGAAAACAATTTCACGACGCTTGAGCCAGTGATCGATGTTACCAAGCGAAGTAAGTTGAAAACCCCAAACGTAATCGTAACCGAGTTTCTCTGGCAAATCTTTCATTTCACGGCCGTATCCAGTTCCACGGTATTTCTTGTCCAAAGCCAACACGGTGCCCTTGACTCCTCTGCCTTTCCATTTGTCTGGATCCTTAGCAATGCCGTCTGGCATGTTCACAGGATCCAAGATATACATGCCGACAATTTTCCCTGCATCGCGCAACACCCAATAAATGCAGGTCGAAGACAATTCTGACTTGAGATCATTCTTTGGCAAACCAAAGCTATCCTCAAAACATTGATAGATTTGAGCCATGTCATCTGCTGTCGGCTTGATTTTCTCAAGCTTGAGAGCTCTGGAGATTTCAGATAGCAACATTATTCGGTCGAAGTGATGAGCTTGCTGAGGTCGGCCTTGTTGAGGACGGCGAACATCGCTGGCGTTCGTGGCTTCGGGAACTCCGCGGCCTTCAGGGCCGGGAACACCTTGTCGAAGAAGAAAACCTGGAGGTCATCCTTCGTCTTGATTTCGTCCCTGAAGACGGACGCCCACATGGTGGACTGGCGGAGGTCCGAGACAATGTGAAGGATCTGCTCTTTGATGAAGTACCACACGTCCTCATAGTCGACGTACGCCTTCTGAAACTCTGCTGCCCGTTTGTTCAGCACGTCCATGGGGTTCTTCACCTTGAGGAGGTCACGGCCGGCCTGGACACGTTCAGCGTGGGTCTGTTCGGCTTCGAAGTGGAGTTTCATGGCATGAGAAAGGGGTTGATCGGTTATTTATGCCGATCAACCCCTTATGAGAACGTTGGGTCAGAACAGTTCTTCGGTGATCGCCTCTGGCAACTGATCCAGCAGGCGAACGACCCGCGGATCGGCGTTGTGCGCCACGTCCATGATACTGTACTTCAGCTCGATTGAAAGCTCCGTCGCCGCCTTCAGCACCTCTTCCCGAGTTGGGTGTTCAGGAAGCGGAACCTGCTCGAGGAGCTCCTCGAGGTACGATGCCACGGATGGCGGAAGTTGGACGTAGATTTCAGAGAGCGTCATGATCAGCTGTGCAGGATTTGCGGGGTGGAACCAGAAACGATTTGCAGACCGGTCGTGTTCGAGATGTAGTTGTCCTCGACATCCTTCGGAACCGGGTAGTGCGCAATCACGGTGTCGCGATTGATGTCGATTGGACCTTCAGCGATGATGGTCCACGGCATGAAGTTCACGACCAGCCCCTCCTTGCCGACGCTGATGCGCAGGAGGAGGGGGTTCTTGACGGACAGAAACGCGTCAGCGACCGCGGTCACCTCAGCCACGAGCTCCTCGCCCGTGACAAGCTTGATGCCTTCGATCTGCATCAGAACTGGTACGACAGAGCCGTCGTCAGGCCGTTGTAGCCGATGCCGGCCTGCTGCGTGCGGGCGTACCCGGCACGGAGGGAGACGTCCTTCGTCACCGCGTAGTCAACGCCGACCGTGTAGCGGTTCCGGTTTGGTGTCGCATCACGAAGCGGGTGACGGTACTCGTAGCCGCCGAACGCGTTCACGACTGACGTGACTGGCAGGGCAGCTTCAGCACCGAGGCTGACGTACTGCTGATTGCCAAGGAAGCCACCACCGTTCGGATCGACCTGGTTCAGGCGGCCGTAGGCGACGCGACCCTTCAACCCAACGGTGCCGAGTGGCAGGCCGTTGCTGTAGCCGACCTCGAAGCCGTTCGCGCCATCGGTAAAGGCCTCCCCGCGGCGGCGCTGCCCAATGAAGGCGCCATCGAACGTACCGACCGGCGTCTCCTGGGCGACTCCTAGCCTCAGCTCGTGTGTGCCGCTAAAGCGAGTGCTGGTGGCATGGTCGTAGTCGTAGCCCAGCGTTACAGCTGGACCTGCTGCCGAGGCGGTTGCGGCGGCGAAAGCGAGGGCGATTGGTGCAAGAAATTTCATTTGAATCCTGTTAGTCGAAGAAGTACCAGTCAAGAGCATCGGTCACGTTGAGCTCTTTCTCAGTGATTGACTCACGCACCGTCACGATGGTGCCGAGTGATGTGGGAATGAAGGAGTACGTGATGCCGCCACCCATCGCGCCGTAGTAGGGCTCGTCCTGACCGAGTGGGTCAGATTTTCCCTGCTTCGCCATGATCTCGGGTTTGAGGCTTTCCACCCACTCATTCACAACCGCGGTCTCAGCTTTATTTAGCGAAAACGCGGTGGCCCTCTTCTCGAAGTCAAGACCATACTTCTGAATGAGCTCCTTGGTCTTGGCTTCCCGCTTGGCCATCAGGTTCCTGAACGGGCTGTTCTCCATCGAGACCTGAACTCGCTCACGCATCTCAGGGCTGATCTCGACTTTCTTCTTGCTCATAGGTTTTCCGGTTTTCGGTAGTAGGACTTGACATTGGCAACCACGAAGCTGCGCCAACCTTTGCGATCGACCGCGTAGACGTGGAGGAGGTGTTCCTGTTCTGGCCGCGGGTCACCCGTGCTCTCCTTCAGCGGCGGCAGGTAGCGTGGATCAAGGGTTGCTTCCATCGTGGAGGGCGTTCCGTCGACCTTCGTGAACTCGACGACCCAGACGCCGTGCTCGAGGCTCTCGCGAATGATCTCCTTCGCGGGAAACGACGGTGTGACGCCGTTCCAATGGTCCATCAAGGCTTGGGCGATGCTCATGACTTGCCTGCCGCGGTGAGAACCGCTGTTGTGAATTCCTCGATCAACTCACCGAGGGTTTCGTCATCGAGATCCGACAGCGGAACCTCGGCTGAGGTGGCACCCACATTCACCGTGACGGTGGTTGGGACTTCAAACGGTTCGATCTCAACTGCTAGCTTGGCCATTACGACTCCATGGTGTCGATGTTCAGAATCCGGCCGGTGACTTTCAAGTCTGGCCAGGAGAATGACTCATTATACACCGCATCGTCAAGAAGGACAACATCAACGGGGGTTCGACCGCTTTTCCACATGAACCGCATGTTCAAGCGGAACGCTCCCTGCTTTCCCCAGAAGTCAGACATATCGCTGAACGAGATGGAGCCCGGACCTAGTCGCATGACGCTGCAGCAGAGAGGGATGATGTCATCATCGACGGTTGGCACCGCGTTCAATTTGATGCCGAGACCTGCTTCGAGCATCGGTCTGGTGCCGCGATCGAAGCCCTCCTTCTCCTTGGCGTTCCAGATGGCGAAGGAGAAGATGTGCACCTCGTGCGGCTTGTACTCAGCGATGAACGCCTTCACCTTCTCAATGTTGATGAGCTCGGTGTTGTACCAGCCCTGCAAGACAGGCGTGATGACTGTGTCCTCGAGGTCGAGGAACAGGTGCCGAATTGGCTCGCTCATCTGAGCATGAAGACCCAGAACACCGCGCTCACGATCCACCACAGGATCACAGCTCCAAAGGGAACGAGACCGTAGCCCGCCCGCCATGGTTTCACCGCGTGCCAGATGACGATCGTCCCGAAAAACGTGATGATCAACGCGGAGACGAGCTGGAGCATGTTACACCTTCAGGTTTTTCGAGAGTTCGTTGAGCTTCGTCATCTCGGCCTTCGTCGCCTTCTCACCAGGGATCAGGCACATTTCAGCGAGGTTACGCGTCATCATTCGCAGACCACTCTCAGCGAGCTTGGAGGCGACGACGACTTTTTGCGTGGATGGGGTCGTATCGACCTGCGTGAAGAAGACGTACTGGGCACCAGTCCCGCGTTTCGGAGTCGGGTAGAAGGCGTCGGTGAAAAGGCCGGTCGCCATTGGCGTGAGCTTCGCACGGTACCACAAACGTTGGACAATTTCTTTTTCGGGTTTCATAGGAGCCTTGGTAGTGGGGGCTCCTTATTTAGGTTTGATTATAACACAACCTGGACCAAAGTACAACCTGAAACGGGTGAAGGGCAAGTGATGAGCTTGCCCTTCGGGTTAGAGGCGGATCGGTCGACCTCTATTCAGTGGATTCCGATTCTTACCTTGGAATGGGTGTGCAGCTTATCCTCTGTTTCAAGCCAACCACTGCACGGCTACCGTTGGAGTCACGATAACAATAGCCTCGTCACCTTGCATCCACCACACATAATGAAACACGGCTGGCTATCCGCGGCTTCACGGCTGAGATGGATCCTTTCCAGTACGGGGGTCGTTGTATGGGTACGCTTCAGGGGCATACGCGACCTTCGGTCCGAGGTAGGCTGTCAACGCGGTGTTCAGCGTATTCAGCCAGGCCTGCGTCATCGCGCCGGTCGGGTAGGCATCGCACATTGCTTGGGTCAGCGTGAACTTGTGGTCCAGAATCTCCAGGCCTGGTGGTGCGAGAGGGAACTCGTACTGGTTGTGGCGTCGAACGTGTTGGACCTTGAACGTGCAGCCCGTCTTGACGAACTCGATCGGCAACCGATAGTGATCGTAGGTCTTGACGCCGTCAGTGAACTGCGGGACATCCATCACGATGAGACCGGCGACCGCGGTCGGGGTCGTTGCGATGTTGAACGCCTGTGGTCGGAACGTCTTGCGAGCGCCGAGGTAGCAGTTGCCGCCTTGAGATGCCGCGCCTGTGCAGATGCCAGGTTGGCGGAAGTCTCCTTCGATGACAGGATCACCACGCCACCAGTTCATGACCAGGTATTTCGTCTGCTCC
Organism: Iodosphaeria phyllophila; assembly: GCA_025802455.2. Lineage (NCBI taxonomy): Eukaryota > Fungi > Ascomycota > Sordariomycetes > Amphisphaeriales > Iodosphaeriaceae > Iodosphaeria > Iodosphaeria phyllophila. The sequence goes on from JAOYMO020168810.1 coordinate 34,002, forward strand.
TGCGACTGGATGGCGAACGGCCCGGCCTCGGTGCCGGTTGGCGCGGCTGTCACGACCACCGCGAGGGCCTTCGTGTTCGTGCCACCTTGATTGTCAGTCACTGTGAGCGAGACCGTGAAGGTGCCGGCGCTCGTCGTGTTGACCGTCGCCACTGACAGGTTGATCGGACCGGTGAAGGCCGCGCCGGCGCCTGGCGTCGTGATCGCCCATGAGTAACCGGCGATCGTCGCACCAGTTGCCGGGGTTGACGTGCTGCCACCGAACGAGATCGCCTGGCCGACCGTTGGATTGGTCGGGGTTGCCGTCACATTCGCCGTCGTCGTCACCGCGGGGGTACCAGTGCCGAGCGAGATGTTCGACGTGATGCCGTAGGCCAGTGCCGCGTATGGGCTCGTGCTGGCACCTGAGACCGCCGCCACTTGATAGTAGTACGTCGTGCCGTTCGTGACGTTCTTGTCCACGAACACCGCGACCTTCCCGAGGGTGGCAACCGTCGCGAACGGTCCGAGCTGGGCAGTTGCACGTTGGATCGTGTATCCCGTCACCGTCGTCGTGGTCGATGCTGTCCAGTTGATTCGAACGCCGGTGTCCGTTGTCCAGCAGTCAGCACCGCAGGTGTAACCCGAGAGAGCGGTCGGTGGATTGACCGTCGTTTGGACGGGCGGTGTCACCGTGATGCCGGCCGATGTGGCTCGCAGACTCGTCCCAACCGAGTTCGAGGCAACCACTTGATAGTAGTACGTGCCTGCAACCTGCATGTTGTCCGTCCACGTCGTCGTGACCGGGATCGTCGTCAGCTCAGTGAATGGACCAGCTGCCGCGGTGCCACGATAGACCGTGTTCGTCGTCACGGCTGGCATCGTGGCCGTTGCCGTCGGGTTCGTCCAGCGGAGCGTGATGCCAGTTGCGGTGGCGTACGAACCTGTGAATCCCGTCGGTGCGGTTGGGACCGTCAGGGTCGGTGGCGGTGTCGTGCCGATCGTCACCGTTGCCACGTTCGAGTTCAAGCTCGGGTTGCCGGTGGAACCAACTGCCTTGACTGCGTAGTACCAGACGCCGGTGCCTGGGGGCGGTGTCACGTACGTCGTCCGCGGTGTGACATCAGCGAGGTCCGTCCATGGACCTGTGGCGGCGGGCGCGCGTGAGATGATGTTCGACTTCAGACCGGTGGAGGTCGACTGCGTCCACTTCAGCGTGACACCCGTGGCAGCCGCATACGTCGCGGTGAGGGCCGTCGGTGGGTTCGTCACCGAGTTCGGGATGTTCATCCGAATCATCCGCGCCTGGGATGGCGTGTCATTCGCCGTCATCGCGAACAGCATGTAGTAACCTGGCGTTGCGTACGCGACCTCGGTCGGGAGCTGCGCGGTGATCTCGTTGCCGTTCCGGGTGAAGGTCAGCATCGAGAACGCTTGGTCCATGTTCAAGCTGTGCGTCGTGGCCGGCGCCTTCATGATCGAGACCTTCGTGATCGGGGCCGCGGCATCATCGACGGTGAACTTGATCGTCGCACCGAGCTCCATCACCGTCGGCGCCTGCGTCACCTTCGGCCGAACCGCGAGCTGCGTGCCGTTGAAGAGGTACGGCGGGTAGTAAAACTCGATGTTCAGGTTGCTGAGCGGACCCCATGCACCGCCACCACCAACGAGGACGGTGCCATCAGGTTGTAGCATCGCGATCGAGTGATACAGCCGGGCGATACCTGACGGGGTCGGGTTGGACTGCGTCCATTGACCGGTCGCTGGGTCCCAGATCGACGCCTTGAGGTAGACACCAGCGTCTGGTCCGATCTCGTTGTAGACCGCTGAACCGCCAGTTGCCACGACCTTGCCGTTCGGCAGCGTGACCGCTGAGACGTTCTGCCGGCGTTGTTCCATCGGCGCCGTTGGCGTGATCGTTGGGTTGGCACCTGCCGTGAAGTTGATGATGTTCGCGCGGTTCGTGTAGGCCGCGAGCTGGAGAATCTTGCCAGGTGCGTAGACCGCGGCCGACCCTGCTTCACCGAATGCATCCACATCCCATTGACCGAGGATCGTGATCGCACCAGTGCCGGTCGTTGTGACGTTGTAGTAGTTGCCGTAGGAGTCGTAGCCGAAGATACGGCCGTTGGCTGCCAAGAAGTTGCGCGGGTACCAGTAGTCAAGGTTCGACGTGTTTGCACCCGTCAAGGACTTCCAGTTGCCGTTGGCTTGACGAAGCTCCGGGTACGCTTCACCGCCGAGACCACCCATTACGAAGGTCGTGCCATTCGCGAGGGTCGTGTTCGTAGCGTACCAGCGCGGCAGCGCCATGTTCTTGCCAGCCACCATCGTGTTCGTCGACGGCGTGTAGATCGTCGACGAGTTGTTGCCGGTGTTGTTCGTGAAACCTGGCGGGTCGTTCGGGTCAGGAATCAGGTTGTCACCGCCAACCGTCAACATCTCGTTCGTGAGCGGCAGGAAGAGCATTGCGCCGCAGAAGATGTCCGCGAACGATGTCTTCGGGTAGATCGTGTGACCGTCGAACAACCCCTTCGACGGATCGAAGATCGCGTAGATCGTCTTGCCGGTCTGGCGACCACCTTCGTTGGTGCCGAACGACATGATGCGGCCGTCGGGCATCATTCCCATGTGGATGGGAATCAGCGGCCAGTCGTAGATCTGGGACCACATGCCCTTCGTCGCGGCATCACGTGGAATGGCGGTCGGGTCTGGGGCGACCGCCACCGTCTCGCCCATCGGTCGCTGGATCGGGTCGCCGACCGCTTGAATCTTGACCCGCTTCTCCGGCTTCGGCGCCTTCAGGTGATCCGGGACGATGGTCGGTGCCGTGGCATCGCCCTCTTTTCGGTGTTCACCTGGCCGGCCGCTTCGACGAGCGTCCGTGCTGAATGCCGGGCCAACCTTTGCTGGGTTGTCCGGCGCCTCTTTCTCGCTCGTCGCTGCGATCTGCGCTCGATTGTCATCACTGACGCTCGAAGCCGTCGCCGTGACGGCAGGGGAATCACCCCCGCCACCACATGAGATGAGCATAGCGATTGCCGTCGTGACGGTCGCTAGCTTCATGAAGTTCATTAAGATGCCTCCGATGGGTACTGGTGACCCATTATAGCACAGGACTTCACCGGAGTACACCACTGTTACGCGGCGAGCTTTTCTCGTGCCCGTTGCCATTGGGCGGCCGCTTCCTCCTTCATCGCGTGGAGGTTGCTGATCGCCTCTGTCGCCTGATTCTTCAGGCCCTCGTAGTTGCCGAGGGCCTTGTACACGCTGGCGCCCTCGCGTTGGACCTGCTTGTAGTAGGTTCGCGCCTTGCGAATGCGAGCCGACAGGTCGAGGTACTCGGTGGTCCATTCACGGCGAGCGGCGAGGTAGGTTTCTTTGGAGTCGAAGTTCATGATTGATCCTTGAAGTGGGTGTTGCGATAGTTGAGCAGCCAATCGTAGGCCGCGCGGGCTTCCTTGGTCCAACGAGGAACGTGTTGTTCCCAGCCGCCAACTTTGTTCCATCGTTCGATGTCCTCGGGGGTCGATGGCGGGGTGAGCTTGTACTCGCTCAGGTGGACGAGGGCGTCGTTCATCGAGCGCTCGTTGTCCTTGCCGAACGCGGAGTCGATCTTGTACGCGCTGTGCTTGCCGAGTCCCTTGATCGTGTCGATGCCGAGGTAGCCTTCCGCATGGCACTTTGAGCATGAGCATGGCACGCAGGTGCAGTCACCACAGTGAGCGGACATGAGCTCTGCCAAGTAGTGCTCATGTAGCTCATCGACGCGCTTATCGAGCTTGGACTTCTCGTCGTCCTTGTCGGCGTAGATGTAGTCCATGTCGAGGTAGTCCTTGCGGACCTCTGCGATCAGGGTCTCCAGCGTGTGGCCTTGCGGTCGACGAGGGTTCGCGTTCATGATCCATCCAGCGTGCGATGGGTCGAGGTGAATCGACGCAGAGCTCAGGCTCTCCTCGAGCTCCTTCACCTTGATCTTGTACCAGAGAATTTCCTTCTCATGGTCATCGAGCTCAGTGGTCGTAAAGAGCGGGTTCTTGTTATACGTGATCTTCATCTTCTGTCTCCTGTGGGTTCAATATCGCTCGAAGTTTCTCGAGCTGTTCATCTGCTTCGTCGCGTGCGGTGCACACGTTCTTGTAACGCGGCTTCAGCTCCGCCAGTTCTCGTTCAGCCGCCATGGCGCGGAGCTGATAGACTCCATGTGGCTTGATTGTAAACATTGCATTGCGCTTGGCGAACTTGTCGCCTGGTTGCCCTGCCAGGTCGGCGAGCCAGCGCTCCCAGTCCACCTCGATTGGCGAATCCTCAGCGAGTGGGTCGACGAGGAACTCGGTCACCTTGTACTCGTTCATGTTGTGCTTCGCGTTCTTCGGGCCATCGAGCTGGTGCTCGCCGAGGATGCTGTACGCCTTCCCTGACCAGAAGATGTTGACGCGCTTCGCGTCCCAGTCCATGCTGAAGGAGTGTTCGACCCGGCCCTGCACGCTGCCGCCCTCGAGCCGGACCACGACCGCGATGGGGAGGAATCGTTCGAGCTTCGCTTTCAGTTCGTCGTTCATGCTGTTTCCTTGATGCGTTGGGTGAATGCTTTGCCGAGCTTGTTGAGGGCCTTCCACTTGATCTTGAAGGACGTGCTTTCAAGACCGCCAAACATTTCGGCGTTGGCGTGGAGTTCAGAGAGGGCGGTGAGGAGAAGGGCTGGGACCAGGTCGATGTGCGTGTAGGTCTCCACGTCGGCGCACTTCAGCGTGTGCATGTCCATGTCATGCTGAATGAGACGTGCAACAAGCGGGTCGCCACCGTTCACGCGCCAGATCGCAGCGCTGATTCGGGCATGGTCGGGGAAATGCTGGCGGCCATCCTCATCGACAGTACGACAGAAGGGCTTGCCGCAGTCGTGGTAGATGTGGTACTGCTCCATCACCTCGAGGGATGGGCAGAGTTCCAGCAGGCTCAGGTCGAACCAGTCCGGCAGTCTCCACTCCAACCTGCGTTCTCCGATCAGGTCCTTGAACCTGTTGCTGACGGCCTCGCCGTGTTGCAGGATGGTTTGGCCAGAGGACTGGCAGCAGGAGGACATCTTCTCGCGAAGAGCTTCCAGCTTGGCATCCGCTATCTAGCAACTAATGCTGTATTTCGCGCAGTGTGTCATGTGAGCTCCATGTCTTGGGTTGGGAGACGCCAGAGTTGGAGTCCCTTGAGGTGATGTCGCTGATTCTCGGTGAGCAGGCACGAGATGGCCGTCAGGCCCCAGTCCTGGTACGGCTCGTGGAACTCGGCGGTACGGATACCGGCGTCGTTTAGGACGTGCCGCAGCTTTTCGAGACGAAGTTGGTCCCGAACTTTGAGGTGGATGTACGAGGGATGGTGGTCAGCAGGGCGACCGTAGGCGTATGCGTGCTCGATTGCCGCGTGGGCAGCTTGCACAGCCTGTTGAGCGAGTGGGATATCGCTGCGAGAGATTGTGTAAAGGTAGGACTTAGGGGCGATCTACATCATGTCGTTCTCCGTTGGGTGTCTGCGTTTTGCCACTGGTGCAGACGGGTCCGGTACTGTGTGGCGGGTAACTTCAGAAAGTGGTTTATTATACACCAACTTTCGGTGGTGTGCAAACTTTATTTAGCGAGTTCCTCTTGGCTGATGAGGAACTTACGAGCGTGAAATTTGTCAGTATCGCCCCACGCAGTTTGAGCGGCCTTTTCAAATTCATCGTAGCTCTGGAGGAAAGTCAACTCAGGCGCTACGCCACCTTTATCTTGCATCAGATTCAGATAGTACACCTTCAAGCCACGTGTGAAGGCGTTGGCGATTCGATCGGACCAAAATCTCCTGCCATCGGGGGATTGTTCGGTGTCAGTTATCATCACCCCATAAAGCGGCAGCAGCTTCTCGAAGAAGATTTGTGCCGCAATTCCAGCCGTGACACCGCCAGAGCGCCACACCTTGATTTGCGCTGCTGCTTTCTTGCCGATGATTCGATGACGAATTTCTTGCCACTGGACGTAATACAGAATTCGTGGCGCGCTCTCATCTATCAACGCGAACTGATTTCGAACCTTGACCAGTTGATAGCCCTTGATTTTCTCAAGATCGGCTTTCGCTCCGTCGCTGAGTAAGGCACGTGCCTTATTCTTGTTTTCGACTGGGTCGTCCAAGTTGAAGTCCACCGGCGCAATTGACAATGGGCTTTCAAGGAACAGTTCTTCGAGTAGCATGGATCGATTATATACCGGTTTCGCCAACTGGTTATTTATCGCTTATCGCTTCCAGCCCGGCATCGGCGGCCGAACGCCACGACCTTCCGCGTCGTGACCACTGACCAGCTTTACGACCGCATCGAGGTCCGCGAGAACGTCGATCCCGTCGATGGGGTCGGCATCGCGTTCAGCCAGTCTCTTCGTGACGCGGGCAACCAGCTCAGTATGACTGGTCGGCACGAACTCCTTCGGCCGCTGTGCGTTGAGCTTCTTGCACAGCGCCTCCGTCTCCTTCACCGGAATGATCAGGCTTGCCCATCCCTGGAACTGCGCGTAGCCCTCAATCATCTGCACCGTGCTCGGGTCGAGGGCAGGCAGGTCCGACGAGGTCATGTTGTAGCCGATCTCGCCGGTGGCCAGGTCGACGAGCCGGTAAACGCGGCCGACCGTTGGCTTGCCGGGAATGGTGCCATCTGCACGAAGTTCAATCATCTGCTTCTTTCGTTGGTTGAGGTTCAAGTTTTTCGAGCGCGTGCTTCCACCAGTCGTCTGGCATTGCCTGCTGATCCACGAGCCCATGAATGATTTCGATGAGCTTCAGCTTTCGTTCAGACCAGCTCATAGCTCAACATCGATGGAGAGGAAACCGATTTGCGCCAGTTGAGGCACGAGAAAACGAGATGCGAGAAGTTCATTTTCTTCCTCCGGGGTCCGAAGCCCCACGAAACCTGGGCCGTAGTCCCGTGGATCCGAGGAGGGTGCGGCCGCCAGGTACACGAGGTACTGTGGCGGCCGGAAGAGGAACCTCACAAGTTCTTGTCCTTCCAGGCCTGAATCGCGGCCTCGAGTTCGGTGCGCGGCGTGTCCTCGAACTGGCCGGACGTTTCGATGACATCATCCGCAACTTCGCTGTTCGAGTGGTTGCGGAGGAATTTCTGGTAGCCGTTGTCAACGGCGTTGTCCAGGACCTCGTTGACTTCTTCTTGGAGGGTCATGCGGTTTCCTTGATGGCGGGGTAGAAATACCAGCCCTTGCTCTTGATCTTGCGGTTCGCGCTCTGGATGATTCGCATCTGACGATCGAGGGCCGACATCAGAACTTCCGAGCGATCGCCCTTGCGGTACGCCTCGTTAAGCGGACCGGCCGCGGTCACTGCGTCGCGCTTGCGCGTGAAGGTGGAGAGAGCTTCCGCCGGGACTTGCCCTTTGGAAGTGCCGAAGTCGAAGGAGATCAGATTTTGGTGCATGATGAATTATACATCAAGACGCAGGTCACGTGTTATCTTTTTTCACCGGTTTCTTGTGGAGAACGTAGCCGAGACGTGCGGCCGCCTCGGTGACCAACTTGAGGTTGACCGCGTCTCGGTCCTGGTGTTGCGACCAGTGGCTGTGGCAGATTGGGTAGGCTGTCAGGTTCTCGACCACCAGCAGGGTCTGCTGATCGGCGTGGACGCACTCGATGACAGCGCCGGTGTCGAACTCGTTGTCGTGCGTCCGGTACGAGTGTTGCGCCCGGGCGATCTTGGCACCGAGCTGGGGGTCCTTCGACCACTCGTGTTGGAGGTCGTTGGAGAGAACTACGACGGTGCGGTAACCCATGATGCGTCCTTGATTAGATGGTATGATGCATTATACATCAACCTGCGGATCAAGTGTCATCGCCGTCGAAAATCTTTTCAGCGATGTTGCACAGGTCGTAGAACGGACCCCATCGAATCTCCTTCGAATCGGGCAGGGATTCCCACATGTGGTGGCACAGGAGGATCAGCTGCTTGTCGGGATGCTCATGCTGGTCGATCGTCGCGGTCGACATGTTGGCGCGGCCGAGCTGCTCGACCCAGTGGCCGACGTAGTACTTCTCTTTGAAGATGCGGCTCTGCAGAGCGATGACAGCGTCTTGAACTTGGCTCATACGAACGCGTCTCCTTGTTTGGCCGTCACTCTGGGGATCGAACCCAGAACCTACCGCTTTAGAGGCGGCAGCTCTACCATTGAGCTAAGTGACGAGATTGGTGGCCCCGCCCGGACTCGAACCGGGAACCCGCGAGTTTAGAAGTCGACGCTCTAACCAATTGAGCTACGAGGCCGTTGTTTGTGCATAGGTTCATTATACCACAGTCGGGGAACCAGGTTGGACTGTTACATCTTCACGTAGTCAGAGTCGGTTTTGGCGATGTCCGACTGCACATCGCTTCAAGGTAGACCGTGATGAAGTTGTCGTCGACATGCGGGTTCACCATCGTCCGGACCGCATCGGGATTTGGTCGCAGCATTTCGCCATCTTCAGCGTAGACCGTCGACTGCGTGACCCGCAGCAGATCGTCGTTGCAGACCGCAGTGACGTGATCGATGAAGTACGCGCCGAGCTTTTTCCTACCTGGCACCGGGAGCGGTTTGTTCAACTTGAGCTTGATGACCGAATCGATCTCGATCCCACCCTTCGTTCGCACTCGAATGGAGTTCAAGTCCACCTCAACCGTCGAGGTCTCCGATGTCCCGAACGGTCGAAAGTCAGGGACCGGCGAAACGACAGCGACAACCGAGATCAGGGCAGTTGCAAGAAGATTCACGTCACGCTCCAGAAGTTGGAGTATTTACGCTCTAGTGGAAGGACAGGATAGCGGCGCGGATCGTGTCCTTGAGCTGCGTGAGGCCGCCGCCGGCTGGGATGTACTTCTTCGAACGATCAGCCATGATGTCGGTGTGGGAATGGCTCAGGAAGTCGGTGAAGGCGATCGAGACATCGGCGTTGTCCGACATCGAGCGGAGCTGGTCCTTGCTCTTGTCAGACTCGTAGAAGCGCAGATCGACGAGGTGCCCGAACTCGGCCTCGATGATCTGCTTCTGTGCGCCCTTGAGACCAGCGATGAGCACCGAGGGTTTCTTGATTGGTTTCAAGATGCCGTTGACCAGGCCGGTCACCTTCGATTTGGGGATGACGAACTTCGGTTCTGGCGCGACGCCCGCGATCTCGCTGACCGCTTGAACGAGCGCCTCGCGGAAGATGCCTGAGAGCCAGGTCACGAGAACCGGTCGAAGGGCATCACCGAGTGGCACTTCCTCGGGAGCTGGATCAGGTTCCGGTTCGGGATGAGTGGGTGGTTCCTCGGGAACGTCCTTCACCGGTGTCGAGGCCTTCACCTCAGCGTGACGAAGCTCGTCGTACGCTCGCTCGAGGGCCTCGGGGAACCAAGCGGTTTCGCTGGTCAGGGCGCTGATCTTTCGTTGACGATCCGCGGGTAGGGTCTGGGTGGCTTCGTTGAGGGCCTTCAACTTGCTGGTGATGGTGCCAGTTTTGAGGATTTTGGCGGTCGCTCTGGCGACCTGCTCTCGTTCTTCAGGCTTCCAATATACGCGCATTTGAGTGAGACGTTGAGATAGTGAGGATTCATTATACACTGCAACGGGACGCGGAAACAGCAGAGGGAAGGAGTTTTGAATTCCTTCCCCCCTAACCGTTCTTTGACAAGGTGGCTTAGACCTCGCAGGTGCTAGGTTTTTAAGCTAGCGGGCCGTTTTTAGGCGGCCATCCTGTAGTTTGCTTCGTTTGCACTTAGCGGTTTTACGCCGATTAGGTCGGTCGTCTCTCCTGCCGCGTATGATCGTCTCCGAAACCCTGTCGAAAACCTGGTCGGGCCCATTAGGCAGCGCTCTGGAACAACCTCCGCTAGCTCAAGGCTGTGACGAAAGCTGAAAGAGAGCGCTGGCTGGTGGACCCGGCGGGAATCGAACCCGCGTCCAGAATCCTTCAAGTCACTCCGAATTACGGCAATCAACGCTGCATTGCTGCAGCATAGCTCTATTATATACTAAACCTTCTTCACGGTACACTAAACTTTGGTGAGCAAAGCCAAAAATTCGCGTGAGGAAGTTCTCTCCTTCGTCGGTTGTCAGCTTCATAGAGAGCTATTGTATCACGATTGCTTCGTTCAGTTTATTCTTTTGGAGCCTTAGGCATCGTGAAGTATTTGCTGCAGGAGCCGGTCTTCATTGACTGTAGCATCTTGTCGATGTTATCGTCATTTTTGACCGCAGCATATCCCCATGATTCAAGCTTCTGAACAGAAAACTTGTCGTCTTCATGTTCTGTGGCAGGAATGTAGGCGAGCATCAGCTTGCCCTTGCCCTTCTTGGTGATCACATAATTGTTGGGATTTGAAAACAGAACTTTGTAACCAGCCTCAATTGCCAGGTCCTTCATCGCCTCAATGCCCTGTTTCGCATCATTCGGTGGGCGGGCAGATGGAGCAGAAACATCCATATTGATCGTGCTCTTGCCCTGCATTCCACTTTCTGAGAATTGGAACGACAGACCGCCAACCCACTTACTGAACATCCGAGTAAGCTGCTTGCTTGTCCCGTATGGATGGCCTTTATCAAAAGCCGGCGAGACCTTGATGTTGTAGTTTTGGCCGAAACTTTTTCGCTGATCTACACTCAAAATTTTGTGAGTGACGCCAGCAAACTCAAATTCTTGACCAACAAGTGAGTTTACGGATTCGCTGTAATCTGGTGTGCTGTCATCAGATTCTCGAAGTAGTTCCTTGATCTTCATTTTATCCCAACCTTTTTGAGTGCTTCGCGATGTAGGCCATAGCAGCTTTGCTATGGTAAACTTTCATGACGTCAAACTTTTTCGACTTGATTTCGCCCATGCCGAACGCAAAATCAACCACGCCGGTTTTTCCGCCGAACTGCTTCATGATAGCTTTGACCAGGTCATCTACAGTTTTCGGTTTGAAGTCAGCTGGGAAGTCGTATGCTTGAGGTTTTCTGGCAATAAGTCTCAGCCGCTTCTCAGAGAACACTTTGTCGAAGGCGGCGTCGAAGGCGTCAGTGGCAAACTGCAGACGCTCAGGGGTGAAGTGATCGTTAGCGCTCTTCTCCCGAGACGCGCCCTCGCTCTCTCTTTCCCACGTGTCGATGTTCTTCAGCTCGGCGTAGTTCGGGGTGGCCTGCATGAGTGCATGTTCGAGTTTCTCTGTTGGAACATCGCCCTTCCACTCAACCTTCGTATTCACGGTTCGCTTCGCCAGCTTGGCCCGCAGCGCCTTCGCTTCCTTGCTGTCATCATCCTTATCAGCCAACCGACCGAGGTCATAGTGGTTCTTGATGTTGTCAAGATCACCTGGTGCAAAGTTACGTGGGTTGGTGAAGTAACCAACCAATGTGTCGCCGACCTGATCAACCGCGTCGCGCATCTCACCGAGCACCTCATCGATTGACTTCTGCTGGTCGATGGCCCGCGCAACCTGCTCGATCGTCTCGTTCCAGAACTCGTCGGTGTCTCGAGCGAGCTCCTTGGCACGGGTCTTGACGTTTGCTGGTGCTGTCAGGTGTTCGATCGCGACGGCATAGACCGCTGCGTTCATCTTCCCGAGGCTCACCCGCGCAGGCTTGAAGTCAGACTTGTACTTACCGTTCTCGTCGGTGTGCTTCGCAAGGTCAAACTTTGGCTCGGCGGCTTCAGCAAGAAGTTCGGCAATTTTCATTCACAGGTTCCTGGTGCACGGTCATCGCCGGCGTATGGACACGTTTTGTCGTGGTCAATCTTGCCATCAACGCATGGTTCACCACATGCTGGGCAGAAACCCTCGGTCGGGTCTGGCGTACGTTCAACTGGTTCCATTGTCATCCTCCACCGTAGCGGTAGGGCTATTTAGTAGGAGGAACTCCTTGAAGGTAGTTTCCTCTGACAACCCGGCGCGTCGCTTGACGATGCCGTTGACGTAGGCCCAGTAGCGACCAGACTTCTTCTTGAATTTCTTCTTCGCCTCTTCCTCAGCTTCCTTCCACCAACCTTCAATGTGCTCGGCTGATTTTCCTGTCTTCTCAGCGTAGGACTTGACAACGGCGTTAGGCATAGCATTCCCCTGCTCGATCCATCCCGTCTAGCTGAGCGCGAATCCGCTCGAAGACCTCATGGACATGCTCTTGCTCTTCTTCTGAAAGTGGCAGGTTGGAGACGAGGTACTTTTCCTCGAGACGGCGTTTCTCAGCCGTCTTAGCCTGCTCGGCGCGTCTGCGCGTTGAAACAATCTTGGCCACGATCAGTACCGTGAATCGTAGCGGTCGCGGTGATCTTCGTCGTAATCAGGCTCTTCGTCCTGAATATCGGCCGCCGCCCTTTCCATGGCATCTTCGACCTGAGCATCACAGCCCTTGTCCCAACCAGGGAGCTTCTCGGCGTCAGATCCCTTTGGCCAAGTCTTGAGCACCTTCTCGTCATCGTCGTCCATCTGGTCCGTGTCTTCGGACAGGAGGACATAGACATTATCCCAGGTCGCTGGGTGATGCTCGCGGAAGGTGTAGTTGTCCGGCTCGTGCTGCGTCGAGCTCGGACCTTCGTAGTCGAAGCCGATGTCAACGTTGACGTAGCTGAACCCGTGAGCCGCAATTTCAATGCTGGCTTCGGTTTCGTGATCAGCCTGGGGCTTCTTGGCTGCGATTTCGTAGAGTTTCATGAGGCGAACACCTGAGAGTGATCGCCTATTTATCGTTACTCTTTCGGTTCGGCGGCCTTCTTCCAGATGCTCTCGACCGGCGCGTAGTTCGTGATGGTTGGATCGTCTGCGTAGAAGACCCCACCCGGCTTCCGGTCCTTGTAAACCTCGTCATCTTCAGCGGCGCGCACCATGATCTCCTTCCCCAAGGTATCATCAAGGGGCTTGATGATGGCGCAGGCGCTGTCCGCGCCGGCCGCTTTGCGATCAAGCTTGGAGAGGAGGGTCAGTAGGTTCCGACGGCTGAGCGTGACGTGCATTTTGGACCTTTGAAAATATCGGAAGCGTCACTTCTCGATAGGATTGTTTGACTTCGTCGCAGGAGGCGATCATGCGCCCGTCTTCAACCTCACCCATCGCCCAGATAAAGAGGGTCAACGAGTTGTTGAGGAGCTCCTGCTTGGAGATCTGATGGGCTTCACAGAAGAGCACCAGCTTCTCACTCTCATGGCGGGTCATCGCCATGTGCCAGCTTGTATCGATGTCCTCTTCAGTCATTGCGTGGGGCTCCTTTAGGAAATTGTATCACGTCCTTGGCCTCCGGACCATAGCTTGCCCAGCCAACGTCCAGGTTGAGCACCTCACTGAGGTAGGCCAGAAACTCGCCTGTGGGCAGTTTCGTGACACCATGAAGGCTGACGATGTTGACGTACCCACCGAGCTGATCCATGCAGGTGACAAAGACCTGCGGCTTCTCAATCGTTGTGCCTGTCATCTGCGCGACGAACTCCGCTCGCATCAGGTCTTTTTTGATGAACAGCGCCATCGAGGGAATGTCAAGGGGCGCGTAGCGTAGCATGCCCTGCCAGTCGTTTGGGACATTCGTCGTGTCGACCAAGTTGGCGTTGGTGATTTCGTGGCCTTCATGCATGAGAGGTCCTGCGCCATGGCGGGTCGCGTAGCAACGCGTCATGTAGACCGGCTTGATGCGGCGATGGCCGAGCTCGGCGGCCGAGAGAACCGCTGAGGCCAGGCCGGTGACCGAGCGTGTCACATGCGGAAACTCGCCGAGAAACTCGTCGAGCATCAGGCCCTGCGCCCCCTCGTAGACGGCAGGGGCGAGACCACCTGATTCGTATTGCTTCCGATACTTCGTGTCGATGCGAGCCGCGCAGATAGCCAGGTCGTCGCTGACGCTTAGCGGATCAGTCTGCAGGATCTGCATGTACTGCTTGAAGTCATCGGTCGGCGTGATGGGCCCGTTCTGGAGCAGGACCTGAGCCAGTCGCTTTGGCACCCAGCGCCGCTTGATGTCAATCAGGGCTTGATAGACGTTGTCGTTCTTGACGTCTTCCATCGTGAGCTCGAAGCCAGCCAGGTGGCGCGTCACGGTTTCGTTGATGCCCATTCCGCAGGAGCCATGACGCTGACCACGGGACAGCTCGGCCAGCGAGTTCAACGCCATGTCGTAGATCGTCGTGACGCGGCAGCTCAGGCTGGCTCTCAACTGGGGTATCCAGTTCAGCATCTTCTCCAGCTCCTTCGTTTCCTTTTGGAGCTGGTACGGGTTCACGATGAAGTTGCTGGCGAGGTACGTGGGAGCGCCGGCGAATGTGCCAGCCCCGTAGTGACCAAACACATGGCGCTTGTCACCGGTGTCCACGGTGTGACCGGCCTGGGCCCCGCCGTTGCCACGAATCACCGTCGGCATGATACCGCCAGTGAAGAGCTTGCGTGTGAAGTAATCGGTAGCGAGACCCTTACCCTCGTCTCCGAAGTTGGCCCCGATGATTGCAGTGGTGTAGGTCATGGCCGATTATATCACAGTGGTTCACTTACATTCGATGGTGACGGTTGTATCGGTGCTGGCGCCGATCGGCAATCCAATCCCGATGCCACCGCCTGAACCGTAGCGGCCGAACCCACCACCGACCGAGAAGCTACCGCCTCGATCTCGATCGTTGTTCTGGCTGACGACCGTGTAACCAGCTGGGCAGCGGGTTGCCGCTTCACGGTAACATGTCTCGGCCACGCCGCAGCGCGTCACGAAGAGTGGACGCCCGTTCGGGCCACTCACCGGCTCTTGTGGAGTCGATGCGCAGCCCGTCAAGACGACCGCCAGAAGAATGGCGGCCTTCATGATCACTCGCCCAGGACCGACGCGAATGCGTTGCGGAGGATGTCAGGCACCTTCGAGTCGGCGATCACCTTCTCGATCGACACGCCGTTGGCAACGGCCATCGTCGCCATGACGATCTCGGTCAGGTACCGCGCGTTGCTGCGCTGCACCCACAGGACGTTCTTGCCCATCAGCTTCGTCCAGCCCGGCCGCAGGCTGCGGCTGTGACCCTCGATGCAGACATGGAACACCTGGAACTTCTCCTGCGCCATCTCGAGACAGCGAGCCGGCTTCGTGTTTTCGTAGCTACCAGGCCCGAAGATTTCCTCCAGCTCCGCGGCCGTGTTCACGTCGGTTGGGGCAGGTTCGTCGCCGAACGTAAAGAGGAAGCCCTTGCGGTTCTGCTTCTCGAAGCCTTCGAGGTACGTGTACTTGCCGGCGAAGTACCATGGCAGGTCGTAGGACTCGGAGTTGTTGCCGCCGCCGTTGTTGACGAGCCACATGTTGTTGAGCTGCTCGACGATCTTCAGGTCAGGCTCGAAGTACGAGACCTGCAGGGCGCCGTGGCCTTGCACGTGGACGTCGTCGAAGCCCATGAACATGACATGCGGATCGCTCACGATACCGGTCGTGTGGATTTCGGTCATGAGGCGCGGCAGTTCGTCACGAGCGATCTGCGCCGCGACTTCACCCATCGAACCAGTGACGTCGAGAGCGAGAATGATCGGCGTCGGGTTCGGGTTCGCGTCGCTGATGATGCTCTCGCGGAGCTGGAGACCCTTGCGATCACCCTTGCCGACCTTGACGTTGCGCGGATCGAGCTTCTCGTGAACTTCTCGGCGCTTCGAGAAGAGTTCGGTCTTCGTCATCGTCGCGCGACCGGTTGTTGTGGCGTAGGACCTGTAGTCCGATTCCGACCATCTTGATGCACCCATGCTATTTCTCCTTGCGTGTTATGTCTGAGTATTTCCGAGCCAGACGCTCGTTGACGCGGAACTTTCCGCGCACGGTGATAGAGCCTTGATACTTGAAGTCATCGCGACTGCTGTGAATTGGCAGTGACAGGTCGCACACGATGACATCGTCCACACTAAGACCTGGCTTGCCGGCCCGTCGAGCTTCGTTCTTCCACTCCGTCAAGATCCGACGGAGAATTGGCGATTGCTCTGCGGAGACGCTGCCCAACTTCTGCTTTCCGTTGTGCAGCATGACCGCGTTGATGTCATGCGAATTGTCCACCTCCGGTACCAAGAAGAGACACTTGTCTTCGAACGGCGTTCTAGCATTGGTGCCTACATTATAAATGTAATCCAAAGCACCGCTGTAAAACCGCATTCCGACGATTGTGACGGAACCAAGAGTACGAGCTTCCTGGTCCGTCAACCGACGAAGCCCCATGTGGAACTTCGCGGCTGCATCGCTGTCGCCGGTCAGCGATTGAAAGGGCTGCCACCGCCGGTGTTACCTCCACCGTTGTTCTTCTTGCCGCCGAAGAACCCACCGCCGGAATCGCCGCCCTTCATCATCTGCATCATCATCATCATGGGCAGCATGTTCGCCATCGGGTTCTGCGCGACCACGGTACCGTCCGGGTTCTGGACGGCCGTCGTCTGCATGCCACCCATCAGCATCAGCGGCATGATCTTCTCGAAGTCGATGTTGCCGTCACCCATCATGAGCATCGGCATCATCATGTTCTGCATGCCTTGCAGACCGGCTTGACCACCTGGCAGCATGTTCATGAGCGAGCGCAGCACCATCACGCCGTTGTCGCCCATGCCCAGCATCGTGACCTTCGGCGGCTTCCACGTCGTGCGCTGGCCGTCGACCTTCATCAGCGTGAACTGGACGTTCGTCGTGTCGATCGATGCCGGGTCGATCGTGTCTTCGACGATCGCGGCCTTCGCCGTCTTCTTGGCCGGTGTCGAGCTGCCCGTCGGCTTGACGCCGTAGCGCTTCTCGATGATCCAGCCCGGCACTTCACGAGCACCGAAGTAGATCACGTCGCCGATGTTCACCGAGGCGATCGGCGTGTTCTGCGCGAAAGCCGGGATTTCCATGCCGAACGCGTCGACCAGGTTGATCTCGACCGTGGCGTCATCGCCTTGGCCCGACAGGGTGGCGATTTCACCGTCCTTCGTCTTGACACCGACCTTGCCGCTCATGAGGTCCCAGACCACACCTTCCGCTTTGCGGAACATGCGGTTCATGAACTTGTCGGCGCCGAAGTTTTCCATCATGCTGTTCATACGTTTTCTCCTATGGCCAGTGAAATTACCGACGTCCCCTGGCCGGGAGGGCGTGGTGAAATGAATTTAGCCGATCGCAAGATCAGGTCTGCCCATGCCAATCCAGAATGCGTCATCGGCGCTGTTACAGGGCCGATAGATGCCATCTGGACCAAGAACATTGGTCGGGCTGATGCCCTTGGCGGTGCGCTCGTCGAGTCGCTTGAGGACGTCAGCGTGAGCGATTTTCCGCTGACGTTCTGCATCTAGCTCAGCGGCGATCTCTGTCTGCCGCTTTGGCGACAGCTCCTGGCGCAGGTGAGCGAGCCAGGCCGGAACTTCCCAGCCGTATGCACGCAGATCACGACAGTGCGCATTGACTTCCTTGAATGTGGGTGCCATGATTAGTCCTTGATTTGGCCAATGGCCCAGTCGATGATGCTGTGATGGTCCTCGAACCACAGCTCGCTTTTGGAACGCGCGTCATGCAGCGGCAGCCAGAAGGCCTTCGTTGTTTCTACCTCCGCCTTTCCGTTGGATTCGTGAAGGGGCACGTTCTGTCCCTTCACGCGGGGGAGCGGTTTGGTGTCATCAAGCCGGATGAGAAAGGCGGTCGTGATCGTGCGACCACGAAGCGAGCGATCAGGATGGTCGAAGAGGTCCTTCGCCTTGATTGAGCCCTTGAGAACCTGCGGCTGAATCTTGATGCCGGTTTCTTCAACGAGCTCCCGAATGACGGCATCCTGCAGTCGCTCGTTCAGGTTGACGAAGCCACCAGGCAGGGCCCACAGACCTTTGCCCGGCAGCTGGCCGCGTTCGATGACGAGGACATGACCCGACTGGATAACGACCGCATCGACCGTCGTGAACGACACTGGGAAGGGCGTCCGAGACCAGGCGTGACGGTAATCGTTGATGTACTCGTACTCGTCCTGCAGGTCGCTGAATGCCTGGGTATCGACGAAGTCGTGAATGATCTCGTACGTCGTCTTCGGCACGTCATTCCAGGTGACGTGATCGTTGGCACCAAGCCGGCGCAGTGAGGACTGCTGGTGGAAGAGCCGCTCGCGAAGCTTCGTCGCCGACAACCCGGTACCCGACGTGACACCACCGACCATGATGGGCTCGATCAGCTTTGATTTCCACTGCGGGAAAGCTGAGAGGTACCATGTGCTGGAATCACGGTCGGAACCGATGATCGTGATCTCGTCACTAGGATCGCTCCATTCATCGACGATCTCTTGGACCGTTTGGATCCACTTCGCATCGTTATAGGGCTGATCGCGCAGCGCATCGATGTTCAAGAAGACCTCATGATCCTGCGCATCGAACCAGTCCTGGATCATTCGCTTCCGTTCATCGAAAGTGAACGGGTTCTTGATCGTGCGGGATTGGTGAGCTGAACCTACCAGGACGATGACAGCGTCCGAAGTTTCCAGAGCTTGCTGGAGGACGTGTACGTGACCGTTGTGAAACGGTTGGAACCGGCCAATGTAGACCGTAACTTTTGCCATGTCGAGCTCCTCGAGTTGGCTAGCAGCTTGGCGACTCCCGCCTTGCTTGTCTGTATTTATAGTAACATCGTGGGAGGAGGCGTGTTGTCATTTTTCAGGTCGATGATCTTCTTTGCATCCCGCTTGATTGCTTTCTTGAGAGAAATGCACGCGAGTATCACTGCCATCAAGACCAGCATAATTCCGACGAAAAGCTGGAGACCTGTCACGGAATGTCTGGGGCGTCTAGGATGTCAGTCGCAAGCAGATCGCGACCACTCCACTTTTCAGTGTACGGCTTGTGTCTTACCGTCTGCCCAACCTTGGGCCACTTCTTGTGATCGATCCACGTCGCATACCTCGTCCCGCTGATGGTCATCACCTGGTTGCCGGCTCCACCGAAGGTGAGTTCGATGTTTTCGACGACGCCTTCCTTGACACCGTCTCCGAACAACCAGGTAACGATCCCCATGTCAGTCGGCCGTCTTGCTGTCAGCCGTTTCCTCGGTCACTGGCACCGTTTCCGGGGTGACCTCGGTCGCCTTCGTCACCGGGACGCGCTTCACGGTCGAGCCGTCGGCCGACTTGGTGACGGTCGTCTTCTTCTTGACCACCGTCTTCGCCTTGTTGACCTGCTTCTTGGCCTTCTCGACGCTTTCGTCGGTGGTCTGCGACGCGGCCGGCTTGTTCGTGCCGCGGTTGGCCTTCGTTGGGATGGAGTTCTTGTCGTTCAACCGGCCGCCGACGATGCGCGAGAGCTCGATGAGCTCCTTCTTGACCGAGCGGAAGTTGCTCGACGCCTTCGTTGCGACGGCGATCTCGACGAGACGGGTCTCGTTCGGCTTGATGAAGTCGGGGTTCACGAAGTTGTAGAGGCGCGGGATCGTGAAGTTCTCGGCGCCGAGCTTGTCGGAATCGGAGACGACGATCTCGACATCAGCCCACTGAGCGGCATGGTCGCTCGGACGGTGGTCCTTCCAGAAACCGGTTGCCATTTCCGGAATCAGAATCTCCTTGAGGAGGGCGGCTTGAACTGGTGATGAGACGTAAAGTTTCTTTGCGGCGGTCATAAAATGCTCCTGGAAAGTAATGCGGTCAGTTTCGATCCGGTGATTGATTATAACATGGCCATCAACCTGTTACGATCTTGACCTGGATTACGAATCACAAGCTCGATGGTTCGAGGCGTGATCCTGTACACGTCCATTGAGGTGTCCGTGCAGTAGCCGATGCGCTGGTGGCTGAACACGCCGACACCGCCGATCCAGGTAGCCTGTCGACCGACGGCATACGTGTACGTTTTGCCGTCGACGACGATTTTCCGGCGGTGGGCGCGTGCCATCACTTGAACCGCTTCAGGTTCGCGTCATCGCCGGCCTTGGCCAACGCCTTCGCACGTTCCTGCTGGGTGGTCGTCTTCGGGACGGAGACGATCTCGAGGGCACCACGGCCGCCGACCTTGCAGATCGAGGTCTTGGTGCCGTCGGCGGTCACCGTCTCGAAGCGGATGTCATCGTCATGGGTGCCGCGCCGGTTGCCGATTGAGACGACCTTCGAACCCTTGGGGATCGTCGTCTTCAGCTTGGTCCAGCACGCTTCCTCGAGCTTGGGATCGACCGCGTAGGCCGAGCTGGCGACGCCGATCAAGATGATGGCGAGGAGGGATTTCATCAGAAGAGACGCAGAGCGTAGGTGATGGGGACGTTGGGGTCCGTCGGTTTCGGGCAGTCCGTGATCGCCTTGACGACCTTGTTGGCCTCGGCCGGCGTTTCGCACTCGACGATGAGGGAGTGAACTGAGCTGTAGAGAACGGTGGTGAGAAGAACTCGGTACATCAGGATGTGCGTCCTAGTTTGCGATCGATGGAGTTGACCTGCTTGGCGAGTTCCTTCAGGTCTTCGAGGTGACCTTCGCGGCCGGCGTTCGACTTGTGCATGCCCGTCTGCTGATTGAGCAGCTTGATCTTGACGACCAGACCGTCTCGCTTTTCCTGCAGCTTGGCAGTTTGCTTTTCGTCGGGGCGGCCTTGTTGAACGTCTGCGAGCCAAGTCATTTCGTTTCCTTGTAGGGGTGCATAGGCTAATTATAACACAACCTGCGCACCCTGTACAATTATTTCTTCGTGGCCGCCTTGATCGCCTTCACCGCGGCGGGGTGAGTCGGCCACTTGAGGCGATCGATGTCGAGCGGGTCGACATCGCGCCACTTCGGATGGCCGGTCTGCTGCAGCGAATCGATGTGCTGCGTGATGCAGGTCACGAGGTTGCCGATCTCGGTCTGATACTGGTTCTTGTACGCGAAGGTGACCAGCGCGTTGTCGACCTTGTACGTCGGAACCGCGGTCCCAAGCCAGGGGTACGCACCCGTTGGGAGCTGCGTTCTCGTGTACACGCCGAGGGCGTCGATCTTCGGGTCGTTGATTGGAACCAGCTTGAGGCCCTGCGCACCCGCGAGGACGCCGATCGGTTGGCCAGCGACGATGAACTCGACGTCCGCCTGGCCGGTCTGCACCGCCTTGAGGCCGTCGGCCTGCGAGAGGTTGCCGGGCACCGTGATCCAGTTGAGGCCCATCGCCTTCTTGATCAGCTGCACCGTCACGTTGGTGCCCGATCCTTCAGGACCTTCGACGACCCGCTTCCCGGCGAGATCGGCGAGGGAGTTGATGGGCGAGCCGTTGATCACGATCGCGTGAACTTCCACCGAGAAGAACGGGAAAACCGCCAGGATCCGGCTCATCATCTTCGGATCCACCGCCTTTTGGGCGGCCAGCGCGTCGATCTGGGCGACGCCGAACTGCGAGTTCGGGTTCGTGTAGACGAGGTTGATGTTGTCGACGGTGCCGTTCGTGATGACGTTGCGGAGCGGGTACGCGTCGTTCGAGCAGGCCTTGATGATGTTGTCAACCATCGGGTAGTTCGTCCCCGTCTTCTGGCCGGAGGCGATGCCTGCACCCGCTAGCTTGACGTTGGAACCGCCCTGGGTCGGTGCCGGTTCGGGCACGGCATTGGGCGGCGGAGCTGGCGCTGGGGCGACGCTCGTCGCGGGTGGGGTGTCGGCTGGTAGGGGTGCCGCCGGGGCCGGCGTTGGTGCAGCAACGGCCAGTTCTTGGCTGGGGGCTGGCGCGGTGGCCGGCTTCGGCATGAACTTGTAGGCGGTGAAGCCGACGCCACCAACGATGGCAGCGACGATCAACGCCTTGGGGAGTGGTTTCAATTGGGGCATGTGAGCCTCGTTGGTTGCTGTATGAGCATTGTACTACATCACCGCAGGTTGTACACTACGTCTCGCAGGTTGACTATACCAAGTTCGTGTAGCCGCAAAGCTTGCACTTCTCCTCGAAGCGAGCGCCCATTTGGCCACCACCCATGTCCTCGAACCGATGGGCCCAGTGCGAGTTGCAGTTGATCTGCCCATCGAGCATACTGAGTCGCTCGTTCAGGGTGTCGAGCTCGAGTTGGGCCCGCTGCACTTCAAGGCTGCGGCGATGGATCCGATCTCGAGAGAAGGCGATGACCGCGGCGTCCTTGTTCAGGGAGGCCCGTGATATCTCACCGACCAACTTCTTGCGCCGATCGGCGAGCTCGCGATGGATGATGTCCTTCAGCCGAAGGGTGCTGTCACTGAGGACCTTATCCATTGTGGATCCGTCCGCAGCAGTAGCACGCCGTCTTCATCGGTTTCTTGGGCGAGAACGTGTAGTGTGCCTCGTAGTTGTCGCCGATGCTTGGCGAATCGTACACAACGTTCCAGCCGTTCTGGGCGTACAGCGATTCGAAGTTCAGCCAGCCGTTGTCAAAGCTGGTGCGAGTCATGTCACCGTGCTTGACGACCTCATCGATGATCTCGCTTCGCTTGATGACGAGCCGGCCGGATTGCGGGTTGTAGTTCAGGGCAAGCAGCGAATTGATCGCCTCGATGACAAAGTCGGGGATGAGCTTCGCCTTCTCACTTGGGATTTCACCTGGTGAAATTGGTTTGACGACTGGCTCGCTGCTCATTTCATCTCCTTTGTAGCCCAATCGGGCGCTGGTAAACCCTTGCGGGCATGCAACCCGCAAACGAACAACATCCAAAGCTTCATGAAGAACTTCTTCATGGGATTTCAAAGAACATCTTGTGGTCACCGACGAACTGCTGGAACCCGGCATCCAGCGCCGCGACGCATTCATCTTCGTCGGCGTCATGGAGATACTTCAGCCCGCGGATCGTGCCTTGGAGGGCAAAGTCGAAGTGATCGGCCTCGGCACCACCGCCCTGACCGCTGTGAATGCCGATCCAGGAATAGGCACGAATACGGGCATCAGCGATGACGACCGTCTTCCGCTTCAAGAAGTCGACGAGCTCAGGCCGATCACTTCGAAGGTGATTGTCGATGATCGAGAATTCCCGGTCGGCGAGAAGCTCAGACCCGAGGTGGTAACCCATCCCGTGGAAAGTGGCGAGGATGCTACGGCCGGTCAGCTCGAGCGTCTTCTTGCCCGTGTAACCTTCGTAGACGTAGGCGCGGAGCGCCGTGATCCACTGCGGAATTTCTTGGCTAAAGAACCCTGCGACCGATGGGATGGTCATGAACTCGGCCATCGCCGAGAGCATCGCCTGCGCGTGGCTGCGGTGCGGGTCACGATGGATGTTGATGTGGTCGTTGTACTCGTCGATGGCCGCATCGAAGATATATGACGCGACGTAGGTCGAGCGATCAGCCAGGTCACGTGGAAACCCAGGCTCCATGAAGTGCGGCTGCTTGCTGATCAGGGCGACCAGTGACGCGACCCCACCGGCGAATTGCGCGTTCCACCGACTGTAGTCGTTGATGAAGCCGATCAGCTTGTAGTCGTCAGGGACGACGTTCCGCATCTTCTTCATGACCCGCGCCTCGGCCGCCGCGACGGCCCCATTGCGATCCAGAAATTCACGCAGTTCCTGAGTCGTTTTCATGGTCTTTTCTCGATGGTGAAATAGTATCCTGAGATGGAGACGGCGGCGCCTTTGGTAATCGTCGTAGGTGTTGTCGATCTGGACCAAAGAAGGTTGCCACCGTACTGGGAATCAAACACCGCAAAGTGGGTTACTTTCCCCCATGACGCGGTCGCGCTTGGAAAGAGAATCCCGCCTTTGTAGGTGTATTCATTCTCATCCTCATCCCAAAGCTCAGCTATTGTCGCGACGCGCTTGTACCCACCGAGCTCCGGTTCTGGGATGTTTCCAAGGTACGGCGGGCCGAGACCGAACCCGAAATAGGGGAAGGGATTTTTCATGAGAGGTGTGAGATGATTTCCCGCTCGACCTCAGGGTTGGAGGGATACAGGTCCTTCGTGTTGCCAGTTGGCATGATCTTGTCCATCTTGACGACGGCTGGTTTGCCACCGAGAACGATGATGCGATCACCAAGAGCGACCGCCTCGGCTGGGTCGTGCGTCACCATCACGATCAAGCACGGGTGGTTGTTCCACAGCGTGACGAGCAGCCGCTGCATGTCGGTCCGCAACGTGTGATCGAGAGCTGAGAACGGCTCGTCAAGAAGAAGCAGCTTCGGCTGAGTGACGAGAGCTCGAGCGAGAGCGACCCGCTGGTTCTGCCCGCCTGAGAGCTGCGATGGGTAAAGCTGCGCCTTGTCCGTCAGGCCGACCTCTGAGAGGATGCGCTCAACCGCCGTGCGGGCGTGGGGTTCGCCGTCCTTCTTCTTCCACACCTTCAGCGTGAACGGCAGGTAGACGTTCTCGTACACCGTGAGGTCGGGCCGGTTGGCGTAGCGCTGGAAGACCATCATCGCATCGTCCTCCTGGTCAGTCACGAGCCTCCCCTCGAAGGTGATCTCACCTGAGGTGGGTGCCTTCACCTTCTGTGGCCGAACACCTCCAAGGAGCCGCAGCAGGGTGGACTTCCCGCACCCTGACTTGCCCATCAGGATGTTGATGGACGGCCCCTCCAGCTTGAGGTTGACCGGGTCAAGGATGCGGTTGACGCTCTTGCCATCAGGCCCTGGATATTCCTGGACGACGTTCTTGATTTCGAGGGCGATGCTCATATGTCGTACAGGTCCATGCCCACACAGATAAGGATGAAACCGAGCACGCCGAGCACGCAGAGGCGGATGAGCCAATCCTTGTTCTCGTAGCGGTACTCCATCGCGTGTACGATGAACTCTTTCCAATTCATTGTGTGCCTTCCCAGAAGTAGATCTTCCGCTTGATGAGGGACAGGATGGTGTACGTAATCAAGGCCAGCGCAATGATCACGAAGATGCCAGCGAACACCTGGTCCATCGCCGAGAACCGCCTTGCGTTCTGAATGAGGGCGCCCAATCCTTCGTCGGCGTTCACGTACTCGGCCACGGTGATGTACGTCCACAGGATCGAGGTGCTGACGATCGCGGCATCAAAGATGCGGGGCGCGGCGAGAGGTAAGACGCCCTTCGTGATGCACTCGAGATGGGTTGCACCGAGGTCTCTCGTCTGCTCCCAGTAGGAGTACGGCACGGAAACCATCGCATCACGAACGAGTGGGATCATGTAGACGACCGCCGCCACGAAGAGAAACGTCACCTTCATCTGCTCGCCAATGCCGAACCACATCACGAAGAGGGGCAGCAGCGCGACAACCGGGGCCGATCGGAATGGATCGACGAGCGGTGAGAGGAATGCATTCACCTTCGGTGAGGCGCCCATCAAGATGCCAATTGGAATGCCGATGAGAACGACGGCCAAGGCGGCCGCACCGATTCGCATGAGCGACGCGAGGGTCGCCGCGCCGAGCAGGCTCTTCGTCCCGTCCCATGAGAGGTACGAGATCGCGTTGATGACAGCGAGCGGTGATGGCAGCTTGTTCGAACTGACGGCGCCGCTGAGCGAGAGACCCAGCCAGATGATCAAGATGAACGCGAAGCCGCCGATCCCGAGCCCTCGCTTGGACAGCTGGGTGAGGGGGTAGTGCGGGTTGAAGAAGTTCATGGGACCCATTTCAAGTGACTGAAGAGATAGATCGCCCACGTTGCGACAGTGAAGATGGCGCCGAGAATACAGGTCCAAATTGGGACGCCAGTGCGAGTCCAATCACCGAGCCAACCAATCTCCCAGAGGTACCAAAAGCCGCAGGTGAAGAACGTGAAACCGAGGGGAATCCAGATGCTCACGAGTACCTCGCGTAGATTCGAATGACACCAAGGTCGTAGTGATGGGACTTCCACATCACAACACCGATGAACTCCGCTCCCTTTTTTCCATTTTCGTCGCGGATGCGGCCGTAGATGGACTCGCCGATATCAGGCGGTGGAAACCCCTTGACTCGCATTGCCAGGTTAGGGTTGACGATGGCTTTGCCGTCGGCATTTCCTGTGCCGAGGTAGATTTCCAACTCAAACGTCGCGATCAATGGGAGTTTCATCGATGTTTGGTCCTGCGGCAATGGCAAGTGGAAGGATAATCAAAGGGAGGGCCCACAGCGGCGAGAGGTCCGTGTAGTGAAAGAGAACGAGAGCCACGATTCCCGCCAGCACCACGCCGATAGCAAACGTGACGACGAAGAGAAGTGCGACTCCCGTTCTCAATCGTTACTCCTTGATCTGCGCCGTGTAGAAGTCGAGTTGCTTCGGATCGTCGCTGTCATCCTCGAGGTACACATCCTTGAGGTAGGCCTCGATCTTCGAGCGCGTGCCCTCGATCTTGATGAGCGGATTGCCGCCGGCCGGCCCATCCTCGGCGAGGACCGTGTACTTCAGGCCGGCGTCCGAAATTTCCTGCAGCACCTTCTCGCGGGTCTCGGGCTCGAGGGCGTAGTCGAGCTCGATCGACGGCACGGTGAAAACTTGTCCCATGTAACTTCCTTCATGTGGTTGATGGCAATTACATTATAACATCGGCGGAGGTTAGACACCCTCCGCCGATAGTTTTTATCGTCGCCAGCGTGGATCGTACGTCACGTTGGCGTGCATGGACGTCGTGCCGTCGGCGTAGGTGCGCTCCACACAACCTGCATCGAGCCGCACTTCACGAACCACCTGCGTGTCGTCGGGCACATGTGCCCATGTGCTTTGGCGAGGTTGAACCAGGGGAGGATTGCACCGATGACAGAAGCAGCGGCTCGTGTAGTCGCACTTCATTTCGTCAGCACTCCGACGCGGGTGGTCCGGTTGAGGGCGCGGCAGTCGTCTTGCGAGAGGCCGTCCGCGGTACCTGGTTCCTGGCAGATCGGTCGGTCTGATCCATTGCCGACCGTCTTGAGTCGGGCCGCTGGAATCTCCCACTGACCGGTCAGGTAGGACGCGACCGCCTGGGCTCGCTTGAGGGAGAGCGGCTTGTTGACCGAGGCCGAGCCGGTCGCATCCGCGTTGCCACTCAGCTCGATGTACGCCGACCCGTTGTTCTCGATGAATGGGATCATCTCGAGGTCGATCTTCTTCTTCGAAGCTTGGGTGAGCTCGGCCGACCCGCTGTCGAAGTTGATGTACACCGGCTTCGTGACCGCCGCTCGGGTGGTTGGCGCTGCACCGGCCGTGAACGTCGGTTCGAGCTTCGCCGCTGCCACACTGGCTGAGCTGTCGGCTGCGAGGAGCTCCTTGATGAAGCTGTAGTCGACGCTGTCAGCGGGGTTGATCACGGGCGACTGCGGGTTCGCGAGGGCACCGAGGGATCGATACACCCCGTCGAACTGCTTGTAGACGCGTTCGTAGTGGTTCGTGCCGCCGACCATGCCGAAGATGCGGGCGTTGTCCTCGAGACCGGTCCAGACGACGTTCGTGAAGAGGCCCTTGATGAACGCGGGGCTCTTCTTCTGGGCGAGCTGGTCGAACATCTTCTCGTTCTTGACGAGGGCTTGGACCGCACCGTCAGGATTGGCTCGAGCCGCCTTGACACCCTCCATCCAGCCAGCGACGAACTTCTTGACAGCTTCACGACCGGCCGTGTTGTCGAGGGTGCGCTTGTCGCAGACCATCACGTCGTAGATCAAGTTCGTTGCCGACTTCGTCGAGTAGACGACGTGGCCACCGGTCTCCAGCGCGAGCGAGAGGTCGGGGTCCCAGAGAACCGCCGCATCGACCTTGCCGGCCGAGAAGGCAGCCGCGACACCACCGGTGCCTTCATCGGCGTTGATCTTGACGATCTTGACCGATGCCTTCTTCTTGCCGCTTAGCGAGGAGTTCTCGACGGCGTCGATCAGGAGACCGTGCGACGGCGTGAACTCGAGCAGCGCGACCTGCTTGCCGGCAAGGTCCTCGACCGTCTTGATGGCCGGGTCCTTCGCGATGATGGCGTCGCCGCCCTGCGTGTTGTCGACGATCATGACGACGCGGCCGTCATGCTTCGAGTTGCGAAGGTTGGGTTGTTCCTGCGCCCAGAAGTCGGACGTCCGCCAGATGCACTGCGCCGTCTTCGCCTCGAAGACCGTCGAGATGGTCGGGATGTCGTCCTGGATCTTGATGTTCAGCTTGAGGCCGAGCTTGTCGTAGATCGAGCCGTCCTTCGTCGTCAGCGAGTTGCCGTTCGCGACGAGGGCCGGTGCGTAGCCGTGGAACGAGACGAGCGAGACCGTCAGGTTGCTGGCACTCGGGGCGGGGCCGCCCGAAGCCGGACCGCCGGTCGTCGTGGACGGGGTGGAGTTCGTCGGGGTCGAATCGGAGCTGGAGTACGACGTGTCGGGCGTTGCTGCCTTCTTGCCGATCTTGTCCATGACGCCTGATTTCCAGACGCCGAAGCCGATGCCACCGACAACGAGGGCGACGAGGATCGCCTTCGGTAGGGGTTTCAGTTGTGCCACTTCATTCCTTGGTGAGGGGTTGTTGATGGTTCATTATAACCTGAACCAGACCACAAGTACATCTACAACGCGAATAGGATGAAGAGGGCGAGGGCGATGAGGAGGAACAAGGTGAACATGCCCATCGCGATGTGCGCATGGACCGGCTTCATCTTCGCCATCGAGAAGGCCCGTGACATGGCGATCGCCACCATGACAGACAAGCCGACGAACCCGAACACCGCGAGCGGCATGATCTGCAGTCGGATGCCGATCTGCAAGGGGAACATGACCATGGCCATCACCGAGATGAAGAGGACAAACCTCCACGGTTCCCGCAGCTCGTGATCGTACCACTGATTGAAGCGTGTGAACATGATCGTGTTCCCTTTCTTACTTGCGACGAACGAACTCGGCATAGTCGGTCTGTGACGCCGCCGGCAAACCGATCTGCGTGTTCAGCGTCGAGCCGCTGATGCTCTGCTCGAGCATCTGTTGCTTGCCCGACCCGAGCAGGATGCTGTCGGCCTTGTTTTCCCAGGCCTGCAGCTTGGCGAGGGCCTCGGCTTCGAACACGCCGTTCTGGATATCGAGGCCGTCGACGAAGCCGCGTGAGCTCTCGATGAAGCTCTCGATCTCGCCCATCTTCATGCCGTAGTCGTTGATGGTGAACTCCATCGCTTGGTCGAAGAGCTCCTTCTGGTCGGTGCCGCCCATGAGAATCTTCTTGGCCGTGCTCATCGCGGAGTGGCTCTCGAGGATCATCTTGCGCTGCATCTCCTGCGCCTTGATCTCGTTCGTGAGGTCGTCGATCACCGTGCCCGTCACCTCGTAGTACTTGTTGAGGGCGGTCAGGTGGACCTTCATCTGGCGGAGCAGGGGAACCAGCGATTCCTTGTTCAGCTTCTCGAGACGACCGGCCTGTCGTGACGCGACCGTCGCCGCCGAACCCATGTTCTTCTCACGAGCGACCTTGAACGTCGCCATCTGACGCTCGTACTCGGACGTGTTCAGATTCACCTGCTTCTCGCAAACACTGATCTGACCACGCATCTTCTCGATGCTGCCTTCCATCGTCGCGCGTTTGCCCTTGAGGTCGTCGATGTACGACTTCATGATGCCGATCGGGTCGATCTCGACGAAGGCGCCGGTGATCTTGCGCATCGCGCTCTTGAACATGTAGCTCATGAGCGTCTGGAACTTCTTGTTCGAGAGGATCATGATGATCGCGAAGAGAACCGCACCGAGGACGGTGATGGTGATCGCTTGACCCAGCATGGTGATCATCATGCCGAACACGCTCATCAGCAATGGTCCCGCGACGAACACGCCGCCGAGGGCCAGTAGGCCGATTGCGACCATGCCGGTCGTTCCTTCTGGGCGTTCCCAGAAAGTCTTGGGTTTGAATTCGTCTGTCATTTGGGTTCCTTTCAACCGAGGGTGGACATGATGGTGGATTTGTGGGCGTTGAGCTCGTTGCGTACGGCAATCGCCGCGGCCTCGAACTCGGTCTCTGCCCGTCGCAGCTCGCCTTCCTTCTGCTGTGCTTCACCAGCGAGCTGCTGGGCTTCCGCCGTCTTCGCACCGACGGTCTGTTGAAGTACCGAGAGGCGCTCGGTGAGGGCTTGAATCTCACGTTGCGCGTTCTCGACCGCGGACGCTGCCGCTTGGGACTGGCTGTTCAGGCCACCAACTTCTTGCTTTATCTTGGTCTCGAGGGTCTGCTTGAACCGCATCACCTCGCTGTCGACGTCGTTCAGGTGGATCGCGACCGCATCCGCGATCTCCTTCGGGTTCCGACCCGCACCGGCCGTCTTGTGAGCTGCCTTGAGGCGCATCACCGGATCAGGGATGATGTCGACGAGGGCGTCGCTCGCGGTGATCAACGCGGTGAGTGCCGTGTTGCGCGAGAACGTCGCCTTGCGGATCGCGTTGACGAACGCCTCGTTCAGAACGGGCTGCATCGGTGCCGCCGCGTAGGTTCCAGTTGGCATGGTCATCGGGATGCCACCACCCCGTTGTGCGACGTTCTGTGGAGGCTGCACCTGGGGTTGTGGAGTACCGGGTTTGGGTGCCTCGTCTTCGACGAGCATACCCTTGACCTTGTCGAGCCATGCCATGAGAGTTCCTTGGAGTTACGGGGTGGTGACTGGACGACCGAAATCGGGCGCCTGTTGCTTCTTCGTCTTGAACGCGGCACCTGCGGCGTCGCTCGAAACGATGTCGTACTTCTTCAGATCGACCTTGGGGTAGCCAGCGAAGCTGAGCCACATACCACGCCAGAATGAACCGAGTTCCGTCTGGTAGGACCGACGGACATCGAGGAGGCCGGTCTGCGACTGCTGGAATTCCTTCTGCGTCGACTCGACCACCTGCTGGACCTTGCGGTAGAGCTGCGGATCGGTGCCGCCGTTGGACTCCTTCACCGACAGGAAGACCTGCTGTGAACCGTTCGCGCCGTACCGGCCCTGAATGGCCGCCTTGAAGATCGCGATCTGATCATCACGCGCCATCGCGGTGACTCCAGCGACACCCTTGAGTTGCTGGTAACCTGAGGACAGGACGTTCTCGTTGTCCTGATACTTCGCCTCGAGGCGTTGCTCCATCTGGTTGCCGTAGTTCTTGGCGCTGACGTAGCTCCCGAACGCTGCAACTGCGACCACGACGGCCACACCTGCAACCCCGAGACCAACGATGAGACCTGTGGATGCCATGTTTGTTCCTTAGACAGTTAGAGAGATTGTAAGCCAAAACACGTAGGTTGTACACCAGTGTTACCGAAAACGACGACTGTAGTTGCTGCCGACCCACTTCGGAATCATGAACCAGACACCGACCGCCGCACCTGAAACGAGGAAGATGACGAAGTAGATCATCCACTCAGGTGGGTCGATCTCACCGTCGAGGTACTTGAACTCGCTCATGTGGCGTCGTTCAAAGTTCTTGCCGATGTGATCGAGAGCCATCTGTACGATTGAGCGATCGATGGTTCCCTTCTCCATCACCGCATCTCGCAGCTCCACCTTGAACAACTCATTCTTCGTCCAGCTGATGACTCGAACGAAGTCGATCTTCGGGTACGTCGCGCTACCAATCAAGAGGACGACATCATTCTTGTTGACACCCTCCCACGCATCTCGAAGGGCGTACTCGTAGTTCGCGTCAGCTGTCTTCGCGATCACGATGATGAGGTTGACCTGCTTGGAACCACCGAGAACCCGGAGACCGTTGGAGATGTCCATGTTCCACTGCTTCGCGTCAGCAGGTGCCCAACCTGGTGTGATGAAGCGATCGAGACGGTAGAAGTCGTAGACATTGTCTGGATAGTTCGGAATGAGCCCCTTGAACCGCTCCTTGAGGTCAGCCGCCGCTGGCGAGAAGAGGGAGTTCGGGACCGCTTGGACGTAGTTGACGTACGAGCTGCGCTTCGCGACAGGATCGCCCTCTCGAATGCTCAACCAACGCGGAACGTCAGGTGAGTTGTAGACGCTCTTCGATGTCTTGTCGTACTTGTCGATCTGGAACAGACCGACGGTGGAGCGGCAGTTCCATTCGACCGTGTAGTGGGTCTCGTAACACGTGTCGCAGACTCGGGTCGTCGTCTTGTTGTTCCCAGAACCCGACGTGACGTCTCGGCAGTTGCAGTCGTAGGGTTGCTCGTAGGTGTCGTGCTTCCGTTCCTTCGACACGATTTGGCCATTCCAAATTTCCGTGTCCATGATCTTCGAACCCTTCGAGATCGCGAAGCTGCCACCGACGATGACGATGCCCACGACGACGTAGATTGCGCAGACAAGCCACGCGCTCTGAATGGACCGTCGTAGGACATAGACGACAATGCCGAGGACGACTGGCAGGGCCAGCAACCAGAGCAGGGTTTGATTGATCATGTTCCAGTTCCTAAAGCCACTGCCAATTATAGACTCACTTTTCCTGCTCGAGGAAAAGGTTGCTGATCACCTTGAACTGATGCCGTCCATCCACCGCCTTGAAGACGAGGCCTTCACGAATCATGTGCACCAGCGATGGGCCAATCGCGTAGGCGAGCAGCTCCTCCATGTTCGTGATGCCGAGCTCCTCGAGGCTGATGCACTCGTGCAGGATCGGGACAGACCGCAGGACCTCCATGCCGAGCAGGTTCTTCGCCGTCTCGTTCGCGCCATCGATGAAGTTCATCCGTTCAGCGGGCGTCATGAACTC